>VFFE01007124.1:1480357-1497859 GCA_008921705.1 Burhinus oedicnemus | reverse complement strand
CTATTACTAGGACACCTACGTAAATATTAAATTAGGACATTTATTTTTCTTAGTTATTACAGTTAAGTCACTGGAAAAAATCCTTTTACTTCTACAAATCTAGCATTAATCAAACTCTCAATAGAGCAAAGCTATTGCATAAATGTATTGCGCTCATAGAGGTACTATTTACCTTCGAAGTTTTAAGTCCAAATAAATATTTTTTCAAAGATTGTGAAATATTATAATCCTCATTTTGAGATTGCATTCAAGAAGAAATGAACAGCATGGCCACAAAAATGCAGCGCCTGTACTGCACAGTGGCTTGGCACGCTCGTCGGCAGGCTGGCAGTATTTCCAATCGGCGCAGTTACCGTAACAAATAACCCGCGTCTAAGCCATGGAAATCATTTAGCCCCTCGAAACTATAAATTCTAAGTACCTTAAACGAAAGACAGTTTATGCCTATTTCTGTTAGGCAGACTGGGTTCAAACAGACAGCATCGCTGTAGCTAGATTTCGGTTAGATGAGAAAATGCCGTAACGGGGGGGCAGATATCTGAGAGCCAGCTCAGAGCATCTCTTTCAAGTCACCAGGTCAGGGATTGGTTTCCTTCGAAGTGGGTTAGCCCAGCCCCTCGGAAAGCCAGGGGTTTCCGCAGACTGACAAACAGCCCGGGGGCATTTAGTATTCCGGCTCTTCCCAATAAACTGGCAGATGCTCCAGGCACTACCTTCATTCTAAGGGATGTTTTGTCACATAGCCGTGTGTGGCTCACCCTCAATCTTTTCTGTTCATTTTTTAATGAATAAACAGATACTGTTTTGTGGCTTGATTAAAAAAAAATAAATTATTAGATCTCATTAGGTCTTTACTTGCAAAGAAAATAATCTCAGTGAAAGGATGGTCTCGCGTATTTGCTGAACTAACTGCTGCACAGAGGAACTCCAAGGTATGTCAGTGAAGCCCAATTTTAGAAATGAGAGCACGGGATCGCTCTGGTGAGCTAAATGCAGTAGATAAGCACAGCCGAAAATTCAGAACTAAAACCAAAGGCTTCTGTACGGTGAGGAATAATAATGTTTCTTAATAAAAACACCAGCATCCCTACCTCAGCGTACCATTACAAAATTCTGCTGGAGAATTCAACATGCCATAAGCAGGTCCAGTGCTGACAAGAAGTTATAAGCCAAAAAGCACTGAAACTCGATGAAAAATTGCTTATGTCCTTCCAGCAGAGCTAACAGCTGCCCACCCTCTCGACCAACGCTGCTTCCCTCTCTGACTTGGACACAAAGAGACAAAGCAAAACCAAAGCATTTAAAATACCTCAAAACCAGCTTTTCTGTCTGTATCACCCACACAAACAAGGAAGAACTCCGAGGAAGCCCACGGAATTGCTCCACCTTCACTCTGCAGTATGGGAGAGCAGACTATGGCACCTTCCCCTCCCACATAAGTATTGCTAAAAAAATGTGCGAAAATTCGTGCTTGCTACCGGTAGGACACACGCTATCCGCATCCCCCCTACTCGCCGGGATTGCTCTGTCTCGGAGTCACCTCCAAGGTGTGGAGGAGCAAGGTTGATGTTAACAGCCTCCGTCTCAGGTCTGCGCAGTAACTTTTGGGCTAGAGCTAGGAAACGCTGCCTGGGGGACGCGCGGAAGCAGCACAGGCTGGCCTGACCCAAAGTCTCCTTCCCAGAAGCTCCCAGCAGCTGCCCCCGGGACACAACCTGGTCGGCGTCTGAGCAAGCGGAGTATCCGACTGAACTGACCAAAACCCGCTTTTCCTTTTTTCAACGGCACTATTTCCCGTCAAGCACAACACAACTATTTAGAGATCTAACCAGCTGGGACCAGTCTGGCTGTGAATAAACTCCTGTCTGCGGAAAACCAAAGGTCACCGAGCCGGAGTGCAGCGTGACAGAGAGGGGAGAGCGCGCTGCCAGCACGGCGCGCTCGGGGGGAACCCACTAAACTCTGCATGTCACGCCATGAGGTACCTCCTGCCTGTACCGGTTCTGGCGACAGACTGCAAAGTACATCTACCTTAAAAAGCTTCTCGTGGAGAAGAGAAGACGGTTGGGTAAACACCTCAGCTGGAGCGAAGTACTGGATTATTTGTCGCTCAGCATGGCTGTGCGATTTTAAAGGCAAGACTGGCTTCAGGATTTTATCTGTTATTATAATAAGGCTTTGCCCATGACACAGCTTAATTGTGTTCAGCTTTGGGTACACACTAGGATGAAGTCTATTTTTAATAAACTTTGCCACAACACCTCGTCAGGAAACACGCTTATTATATTTATGGTTTAGCTTTGTCAAACTCAGCAAAACAAAGTGAGCTATACCAAGAAAAACTAAACAAGATGTTTTTTATGCTAGAATAGCAATGTTTATGTCAGGGCTTTCATCAGTATAAGGTGATAAAACCAGAGTTAAAGATCCTTATGCTACCTCTTACTGCCGTGAGACGAAGGTAGCGAGTGCTGACTTGGCCGGGGTAAGGAGCAGTCCCTGCCCCAAAGAGCTCACAAACTACATCAAGAATTACAGAAGGAAAACGTGTTACTTCTACTCCACTCTCGGGGAAAAAGGTCACAGAGAAAGTGAATTAGCCAAGGTGAAGCCGAAGCTCTGCAGCTGAAATGAAAACAAGACTGTCCGTTCAGCTTGCTCGGGTATCGATCCACAAGACCTAACCTCCCCATACTGTCAGAGCGCAGTTTTAAAGGTGTACAACTTCAGCTTTGTACCTTTTATTTTAGGAGGGTTCCCCTTATATCAAGAGGAACGCGTGACATTCATTCACAGTGGATAGACAGTCTGAAGAAGAGAAGATACATAATCATCTCAGCAAACGATGAACCACTTGCAAAACACTCTTCCCCTTTACTATTTTCTTGGGAAATGCAACCTTCCTAGAAGTCAAAATACCAGTATCGTGCACGTTTATGCTAATGGCAGCGTGTTTGACACTGGCACCTAATCTTGCCAAGGGCACTGTTAACAACCCAGGGAAACAAAACAATATGTATTTCAAACACAACAGGCGCAAACACACAGAAAACAGAATGCAGAGAGATGGGAAGCTTGGACCAGGCCTGGAAGAATCCTTGTTGTCAGATCATCCACGTCATGAAACAACTGACCGACTCCAAGAAATGCACTAAAACATGTGAATTCTTCACCAACAACACCGGAACAATTTTTTAACAAGCAAACAGAAAAATCCAGCACTTGGTTCTATTAGTGGGTGAGAGTGTGATGAACAGATGGGGTGATGCAGGGAGGAGGATCCCCATCATGACAGGAAATAGATGATTCTCTTCAAAGAGACGACAAGACCATCAGCAAGAGTAGCTGCCAGACAGGCCTACACTGGATCTGGTCTGGTCTGGCCAACAGAACATGCCGGAATACTGGGTAATCATCCTATTTTACAACCCACAACCAGGTGCAAGGGTGGATTAAGTCAGGAGAAGATGCTAACCCTGTCCCACTTGCCGGGTAAATGTCCCAGACAGCTCTGCACTTCCAAGGCAATTTAACATGACACAACTTTTGACCCATTTCAGGATTTCAAGGCCACCATGTCACCTATGGATGGGGCTGTGATTGCTGACGGATGCCATTAGCACATACTAATAGGCTGTAAATTCTCCTCTCAGGTCAGAGATCAACAGCTGTGATTGCTTCTAAAGCAGGGAAATGCTGTGGCACACAGCAGCCACAGATGAATCTCCAGGACAGTACCTCACTATTGCGAACAACTCCCCATCTCACAAATTAACCAATAAAGTAAGGCATAAGCCCACCCTGCCATGGCATTTTTCAGACTACCTGGATGGTAAATTGGGGCCCGAGCTTACCAATTCTTACGCCAGTGTTTCCTCCATACGCTTAGGAAGTTAACAGAAGTATGCCGAGCTCTTGAAACCAAAGTAGCTCATGTCCCAGTTCTATTGATGCCTTGCAAATACCGGCGTCCACATGCAGTCCCAGTCACAGGGTGCTGATGTCAAAGCCACCACTCCTCTTAAACATTTCGAATCCGGGAATTCAGCACTCTCCCCTTCCTCCGATCATCATTCGCAACACTGCTTTTCCTTAAAGTGGGGCACTGTAAAACATGATGATGCAAAGCCAAAAAAAACCAGACCGACTAAAGCTGCCGTCAGAAGTGGTCGGGATCAGGGCGCACATAGTACGGTGTGCATCTCCTCGGATTTCTGCTTGCCAAACAGAACGCCAGCTCGGCTAGAGCAGGATGCCTTGGAGGCTTCATTCACGTACTTCTAACATTTTTATCTGCCAAGATATTTTCAAGCTATTTCTTTCTGAAGTGCCCTGAAAGGAATATATCAAAACATAAGGATTTTTCTTGAGGTTTGAGGTCTGCTTCAAAAATACCACTGAGGTCAATGCAAGTCTTTGTTAAGCACTAGCTTCAGCCTTTAGGAAAAACATGAATAGAAAGAAAATTTAACACTTGCATACAACTTCCCAAACAAACCCGTGCCTGCCCTCTGCTAAACATTCCTGGGACACCACTACCAACAGTTATAAAATCTTCTCACATTGGATCACATAATTACCTACCAATGGAAGACATTTATGAATGCCCTTACTAAGCAGTGCATTTTATGCTTTCAACTTTTTCTTGTTTTTTGGATGTCAAGATCTCAGCTGATGTTTTACTGAATATACTGTGCAGTCAAGTGGTAAAAGGACCCTTCCTGTACGTCCTTCACGGATGCTGCATCCGTACTCCAAAAGGCACCCGTTTTCAGGAGCGATCCCTGTCCCCAGGCCAAGCGACACAGAATAACGGGTGCCTGCACTGATCAGAGCTTACCCTCTCCACAACAGACCAGTCATGACCAAATGACCTATGCGATGGACACAACCATCCCCTCCACCCTACACGGAGCCTCTCATACCTTGTGACACGTTTATGAACTTCTGCGTGCTCCCCTCCCTCCCAGCAAAACATACAAAACACTCTGAAAGCTGGGTCATAACCTCCCCATACGATACCCGCTGTGACCGACCGCTATTGGGGTGGTGCTACGTTAGAGCAACAGGGTGGTTCCAGTGACCTGGAAACACACATCTGCATTTGTCTTTTTCCAATCCTGCCAGTCAGAGAAAGAATAAGCACCTAAAATAAAAAGCCTGATTTTTTGGTTTTTTTTTTTTTTTTTAAAACCTACAAATCAATTACAGAAATGGGTTACAGCTGCTTTACTGCAACCAATCCCTAATGTTTACATTCAAACCAATAATACATGCCAACAGGTCTCACCTGTAACAGAAATGTAAAGCATACTTTAAATACTTTGGATGTATTTTTATTTTAAAAGGCTGCAATAGTCAATATGCATAATGATGAAACAAACTATTATAACACACTACTTGAAAAAGCATTTCCTTAGAGCTTCATTAACTCTATTTTAAACGAAGTTAGGATACAGCAAGCATATCTACTGGGTAGAAATGAATGACATATTTGCATTTTAGTCACACTGTAACATTACACGGTTGGGCCTGACTGCCACCTTTATCTGCAATAAAATTGTCACTGAAGCCGATGGATGCTCTCGGACAAGGTCTGCAGCTCTCAGGGCATGACTTTGCAGGGATGCTCAGGGAAGTCAACTGGCATTAGTTTAACATATGATCTAAAGAAGATTGGTTAAACTCTATGTGGATGCTTTCCTTCAGAATTAAAGTGACTTTAATATGATTTTGTTACTTAAGTTTGGAAGTGAAGTAAACTAAATCAAATTAGGCCACTTTAATGGTGAAGAAAAGCATCCACACAGAGTTTTGATGCAGTGCAACAACCTGCTTTAAAAATTAACTCATATTAGTTTTCCCATGTGTCCATTCATTCACAAACCCTTTAGGAAGGCTATAGTTTTAAAACTATTAATCTGATTAAATGAAATTTTACTTTATCAAATTACACCATTCCACTTGCTAGTGTGAAGAAATCACTAAGTACTAAAGTGAGCTCCCTGGTAAAGCCATCCAGGTTCAGAGGGAACAGAATATCCTTGCTGTGGTACTTCAGTGAGTTATACCGAAAGACTACAAAAACACTCACCCCTTTTTAGAATTTGATGAGTGACATCCAGTGCGGTATTTCAGGGGGTGGAAAGAGGCGTTTGAAGTACCTTCTGGTTTTGCTTTAAGGCATGCTTCTCATTAGCAGAGAGCGTGTTCCGTATCTACTAACACAAAGCACATTTCCAGCTATAATAAGACTTCTAGCATCTTACATAGCCTTCCACGCAACTAATTCAGGAAAGTCAAATAACAATGGTTAAATCATTACCAAACAGCTCAGAGGAAAAGACAAGGCAGTTAAGTAAGGCTGAAAGGATGATTTGACACGTACTATCTCAAGAGTACTGGGCCAGTGGATACTGTATTTTATAACTCCTGTTGACGGAGAAAGAACGAGGGAAGATGAATCCAGAATGAGTGCTAAGGTAATCTCTAACACTCCAGAAGTCCCGCTTGCGTTTTTTCCCAGACCATTCCTCAGTCAAATACTTTCCCTTCTGTCACGTTTGCACAGAAAGTCTGCAGACACCATTACGCTAAAGGTGGAGAGGTCTCTCGGTAGAGCTATAAAAGAAGCATCTCTTCACAGAACAGATTTTAAACATGCAGGGCATACATACACATTTTTGTAGTACCTCATTACAACACAAGCATCTGCCAGTCTCCAACTGCACCAGAACATGTCACGCGTTTTAGAGACATTCAGGTTTCTTATTGGAAATAAGCCAGTAATAAGAAAGCACTCGCAGCTCGCCCTTGCGCTCTTGGACAAGTCAGACACAGCCATGTATCAGGGCATCCAGCTCTCAGCAGAACATGACCAGAGCCACCATTGACGTGATGAATAACATCTTGTAGTTACCTGCTTGTGCGTCATGGAGAAACAGGGCACAACAGCACATAATTAGGTACATCACAGAAGTCTACATTTTCTTTAAATATTCTCATAACAGCCACATTCAAAACTAAGCTATCCGATGGATCTGTGAGCTATTTTAAGTGCTTTGACAACTGCCCTCTGGAGTCTGATAGAAGTTAGCAGCGCTTATAACAAGTAAACTGAAACTAGTGGGCTTAAAAATATTATAACACCCAAAATAACAGTAAAAATAAAATCAGTGATTTGCTAGCGTCTTTTCTTTAGACCTTCCTGGCTCACTGAACTAAGAATAGGGGGCAACTTCAGCTTTAGAGCCATTTTTCAGACTGAATGTTTAGGATGAGGTGGATGCATGCTTAATTACAACATGTTTGAAGTTGGTTTCAAGATCAAAAGGAAAGAAATGTTACCTTAAAAAGGTGAGAGTTGATCTAAAGCTGCAATTAAAAACATGAACTCAAGGGAAAGAGTTGTTTAGCTGGTAGGGGAAACATTATACACAGAATTAAGATCAGTATTATAGTTTTAGAAAAGAAGCAAGCAAGCTCAATAAGCAGCAGCACATAATAATTGAGTATTTACACAGCTGTAAAACATCTACCAGGAGAATTGTGAGTACATGTGCTCGGAATGGTTGCAGGGGAAGTCTTCTCCACCTGATCCTGTACAACAATTTGCTTTATTGCCTGGCTGCTCTTGGTTCCTACAAGAACACCAGGAAAGGTTCATTGATTTAAGCCACGTGTATCTGAGTAAACTAACGATCCACACTGCCGGTTTATTCAAAAGAAAAAAAAAAAAAAAGATTACCAATAAGACTATTAGAGCTTAATAGAAGAAAATAATTTAATTGAAACCTAAAATGGAGGAATCTTTTGCTTAAAGGCCTGAAAATGGAATTGTTCTCACCTGGGTGTGCTGTAGCCTAGTACTGGGAGGAATAACCCCACTACCTTGCTTGCTACCGCACTGTGCACAGAAAGACAGATGCTGGTCAGGTCTGCCAGGAAACTGGTTTCACAAAAAAGCTCCTCTGGGAAAAGAAAGTGCTCAATGTACTTCTACGAACAGGCTGACCAGTTCTTTCATGAATTAGTTGGTCCTGGCTTATCAGCAGGCAGACTCATATTTGTCTTACCTTCAGATGTTTACATAAGAATCATTTACTAATTTAGTATGTTTATTAGACATAAAAAGCATTGTAAACTTTCTCAGGTTTAGACTCGTAATAACCTCAGAAATACTTAATAATCACTGTTGCATTTATTAGTGTGCTTAATACACAGTATTTTATAGAAGCTAGTGATGATATTTAACACACAGCTGAAAATGAAACGGGTATCGCAGGAGATAAAGAAGGACCTGCTCACACCTACTACATCCTCTGCCTTCTGCTCGCAGCACCTTCAACTTACACTGGAAATAAACATTACCAGTCATTAGTACAGCATCCAGCCACAGGGATCAGAACGGTCATCTCACGCTTACTCATGTCTGCCCCACCAACCTTGCAAAAGCTATCTATGAAAAACGCAGCCAGTCTTAGCCACTTACAACTGAGTGGTAAAAATTTTCAGCAAACGCTGAACACGCTCTGTTGTGAAGCAACTACGGAAGGAGGCAAACACCCTTAGCTTTCCTGGGAAGAATGGGATGCTTCGGAAGAGGTTTGCCTGCACAAGAGCTGGTGCAAAGTTCCTAATACAGTCACAGCCAAAACGACAGAGAGTTTTCCCAATGAACAAACTTGATTTCCTCCTCCTCTTTGCCACTTGCTCCCAGTATCTGCCGTAACTAGGACACATTCTCTTTTGTGTCCTACTCCCCTTCTACCTCCCTGTTGGCACAACAGAAGGAGAAGGAAGCCCTGCTGCCCTGCACATTTGATACGCAGCTCTGAGATGCTCCAAGGGCAACTCTGAAATTCCCGTCCCTACAGCCACGCTCTCTTCACGGGCCCAAACCCAAGAGCAGGAAACATATGTTGGGGCAGAGAGCAAGTGCTGAGATACATCCCTGCAATCTCAAGGAAGCAGGTGGTTCCTCACAGATCGTTGCCAGTTCCCGCATCTCAGAGCGGTCCATGGCCTGGGTGTGGCAGAGGTATAATCAGTCCTTAAATATCCTTTTCTTCTCCGCGCAGTCCAGCCCACGCACGGCAAAGCCTCCGTTTCGTAATGTCTGGTGACACCACAGTAGCAAAGAGATTCAAGACACACAAGTTTCCTGTTTTCATTGTTTAGCACACTTTGGCAGCAATATGCTCAAAAACAACTGATTCAGGCCATTAATCAAATCAACAGAGAGCTGGCTAACAATCTGTTTTAACTCAGTTGGCAACTGATAGCTGTCTACATCTCTGAATTTGCGTAGCCCCGATTAGTTTTAATCATCTGCACAGCCATTAAACCATCCTTCTTGCTCTGCAAATAAAGGAGACAAATTCTGCGAATTAAACTTCTGATGAGAATAGTTGCACTCGCTCGTTCAGGGAGCCCTTACTGAGAACACTCCATGTCTGTCACTCAAAATTGGCCGTTTCCTTCAGCATTGCTGCCAGTAAGCTGTTGAAAAATGAAAGCCAAAGGGGAACATACACAAGGCAAGTGGACATCCAGATATGGTAAAATCTTGAGACCTTGAATACAGTCCAAAAATTATCCCTTTGCCAACACAAAAACACATCTCAAGTTCAGACCAGAAAACTGAGAGCTCTGTCTTTATATAATTTAGAAATAGCATGCGTCTGTTGGTCTCAAGAGAAACACGCTCACCTAAAAAGAAACAAATTAATAAACTGTTATAGACTACTACTAGTAACAAGGACTAAAATAAAAACTATTAAAAAAAAAAAAATCAAAATACTAAGTTATTCCACCTTACCAAGCATGCGCGACTGCAGGACTGTGACCAAATAGCTTTTCTATTTCCAAATACATGAGACGTACAAGCTATAAATAAACAAGTTCAAGATGTGCATCGATATCACAGACACCACCCGCTCACTCCGCTGTCCTTCACTCACTACAGCCCACTTCTGACTTTGTCTTTATTTTCTTCCCCTTTGCAGGCATTAAGAGACTGAAGGAAAATGACGCAGCCTGTCAAACGCCATCAGGTACTTGTC
This sequence comes from Burhinus oedicnemus, assembly GCA_008921705.1. NCBI lineage: Eukaryota > Metazoa > Chordata > Aves > Charadriiformes > Burhinidae > Burhinus > Burhinus oedicnemus. The sequence continues at coordinate 1,487,795 of VFFE01007124.1, read as the reverse complement.
TTTTATTCACTTCTTGTTTCTCACCCTGGATTTCTTATATTCAAGTAGTACCTCCTAGCCAGTGTCAGCTCATACACCACTCCGTAGGATGAAAACTCCCTAAATTGTTCCTCAGAGACTATTATACACATGCTTGGGCATTTTAATTATTATTATTTAAGCAGTAAAGTGCAGGTGGGAAGAGGATTATCAAATGGTCAGCATCTATGCTCTCGAAGCTTCACTTCAGCCATCGAGGTCTTTCTAGAGGTAAAATTACTTCATGTACCCATTAATTGGCCTTACTGTATCCTGACCATAAGAAAGAAATATTCTGCTTTGGAAAGTTGCTTTCACATGTAAAAATCTAGAAACTCTACATGAATAATACCACCGTTACTACGACCAGCAAGTATATGATGGACTTCCAGACCATAAAATTCTCAGGGTCAGCCTATGTATTTATGACCTGTTTTGCAGTCTTTCAAAGTGCTTGAAGTTAAGATAGGAGTGAACGCAAAATAAACGCAGAATCTTTGAAAACAAGCATCAACCAGCCGGTCACAGTGTAAGCACATTTTAAAGTCATGACAGTAAAGCCCCTCAAAGTATGAGTAAAGACAATGTTTTTGTTGGAGATTAACTAGGATTTCTGGGGAGCTTCACACTGAAAGAAAACTATGCAAATAATTCCAATCACCATGTAGATATGGAACACGAATCCTCCTCAAAAACTAGAAAACAACTCTGCTCTAATGTTGCAGCATCACAAGAATCAGTCACCAAGTATACAAAAGGAAACTAATGTAACTGTAAATATTTTATAGGAATGCCAGCTAAAAAGAAATGAATGTTTAAGAAAAACCCTTCTACATTTGCATATAATTGAGCCACGGTCAGATGAAGCCACAGGCAAAGTCCTACCATCCTTTTGTAATGCCATCAACCAAACAAATTTCTTAGGCGAGTCACTTAAGGTCTTCCAGAATTAACATTAATTTCCACTAAACGCTTCTGCTAAACTTCAGAAGCAAGGAGCACAAAGGTGTCTTACAGCCCCCCTTGCGCTCCTTCTTCCCTCCTGAAAGGTCAGTGCTAAGGGAATGCCTACGCAGCCTCCAGAGAGTTTCCCTGAATTTCTAAGAGGCCATCCTGCGTGCTCCTGTCAGCACTGTACCCAGCTCAGGCGAGTACACCCTGTCTCTCCGAGACGCTGATTAGCTCAGGCTCAGCACAAACTAATTGTGGCATTAAGCCTTAAGTCTTCTGCTATCAAAGACATATCCCACCAGAGCCGCGCCACAGGATTTTAGTGTTTACGACAGGTGCAATTTCTCAGAAATCATTCTAAATTGAATGCTATATAGTTTCATTCCAACTCATTTCAGGTACTCATCCGCACAGATGACAGGAATACACCCCTTCAGTCTTCTCTCAAGCACAGAGGAGCAGGCTGGGCTTGCCTTCATTGCCTTTTCCGTGAGCACCTCAGGAGAGCAACGTTTATAGCTTGAAGCTAATGGAAATCTTGAATTCAAGTGATATTACTGAAGATTCTTGGAAATGAGAACTTAACTTGCTAGTCTTTGAACCGAAACCCCAGTTGTCCCAGAAGTTACGTTCATCAACAGCTACATAACAGAGGCCCTACACATCCAACGCAGCCTGAAGGTCAGATGTTAAGTACACTCTGTTCATTAACAGCCATTTGAAGAAATTATCCATCCAGTAATTTGAAAACGTACACGTTTGATTCTCTGCAATGGCTGACATTCAGATCTTAAGAAGGAGAGCAAGCCAAATTCACTGAAGAGAGAATTTGGCATGACTTACAAGGGTTTGGCTCCAGGTATTTTCAGCAGGGAAACCTGTAACACGGGAGGCCCGCAGGTACCTAGAAGTTTTAGTACCTACCAAGCGGTGGGTGGCAGAGCCCGTAGGTGCAACTGGCTACTTATTTCCAAGCTTAAGGGGCACGTGGCTTTTGAAGATGATTGTGCATTTTCGCTCAGAAAAGTGGGCAGACAGTTCTACAGAGAGCAGTGGTACCTCACCGGCAAACGAAGACGCTGCTTACACTTTTATGAAACTTGTAATGAAAATTCTGGTTGTTTTCCAGAAGCCGGGTATGAAGGACTCCACCAGACCCGTTAGAGAACCTGGCAGCAGTAAACCAAACAGACTTCTAAGGGCAACGAACAGGTAAATGAAAAACACGAGGGTTTCAGGCCATGTCTAAAGTAACCAGGCAAACCTCAACCCATGCCCACCCGTTGCTGAAGCCACTGCCAGTATCTCCAGGACAGCCTGAACCCTTCCCAGCTGTACAAACAGCATGCTTAAAAACTTGATAGTGGAGCTGGAATTGGATAGCCTTATAAATCTGCTGCCTTCATCGTTTACTAAATAAGTTCTGCTTCTGAGGAAGTGAAGTGTCTCCAAAAATAGTGACATTTTATCTTAAAATGTTAAACTGCAGTCTTATGTACGTATAACCTCAGGATCCATACTTCATTTTGTTTCTTAAGTGCATGCTTTTGTGTGTTCACAGCATATGTGAAAAACAGTAACACAAATGGTTAATACATTAACATTTTCAGTGTTAAAGGAACAATCTCAATATAAGAACCATGTATGTTTTTGAATGCCTAAGGTTTTGCTAATATGTTGCATTAACACTCTGGTGGGGTAAGGTGTTTTTTGGTTGTTTTTTTATAGTTTATTACCCTTCACTTTCAAATCTTCACAGCTCTCTTAACAGATCTCACTACAAATCCCCAGATGCAAGAGAACAGATAGTGTTCCTCTAGAAACAAATCTGTCTTTTTTTGTTACTAATGCCACAGCAAACACCACTTTGACACAGACTGAGTGTAAGCTATTTAACATTGCCCATGGTAGAAGGAGACAATGAACTATAAATGAATTTGATCCCTTCACACCTTCTTTCCTTTATCCTCCTCCGCAGTGAAGCTAATACCCAGAGCTATGTGTAAAATACACTTGGCAACTCAATGGCTGAAGCTGCCAAGTTTCAGAATTATTTTTTCCCATCTCGGCAACAGTAGCAGGAACGCTATCACATGGTTTTTAGCTGTATCTGGCTATCCCACTGAAAGCACTGAATTCGGCTGTACGTGACTGCTGCAGGTGCTTTTAGCAGAAAAAGAAAAAAAAAAATCAGCAGAATATCTACTGAGGTGGTTTTCATCTAATCAGAAAAAAATATTTACTTGCTACAGGTTAAATTTAAATTTTTATTACAGCATATGAAAGACAACTGTCCTATGTTTTAATCAACCTCAATATCCACAGGTCTGGGCAGGGTAGAAAGGCCCTGTTTCTGTAGCTGTGAAGACATTCATCAAGATGCTGTCCTCGTTTGCACGGAGAATACTTTTGAAGGTGGATCCCAGTCCATTTTCTACCGAGTGCAATCAATTTAAACTTCAGAGAATTTTCTTAGAAAAATAAGCTGGACAAATTTTGCCCTAAGCTTATAACTCTGCACACCCTCTACTTTTTACAGCATTCATACCTGTTCCAGCCCTGCACTGTAATTGATTGAGTTACAAGTTAAAAGTTACATTTGTTAACTTTAATTCCCTTCCATGCAGCTTTTGGGAGAGACATCACCACAAGACCCAAGATATTTGGTCACCCCACCTGGGTAGTGCCCATACCTGCTCCGCAGATTAATCTGTGACAGCAAGTGACCCCGGCCGTGTAGCCCAGTTACAAATGAAACATCACGCTGGTCTTTGAATAAAACACCACAATGTCAAATACCGGGTTTTACTGTGTTTACAGGTAACCAATACATTTATTTTTGTCTGATGTGACAAGACACCAAATGGGATGTTGGGAACCCTGGAATAGCCTCGCTGTTTGGTGAAAGAGATGGAAAGCGAAAGACAGCAAAGATGAAAAACCAGCAGCAGCACCACGTAGAGTTTTAAAGGGAGAGTTAACCATTAGAAAATACAGCCACCAGCTTTGATAATGACATTTTCTGACGTAACAGACATTAAAAAAAAGCCTTAAATGTCGGCTTCCTCGTGCTAAAAAAATTTATCAGTTACAAATGAGAGTTACGTGTAATATTCTTCTCTGCAACACATGGGGAAAGGTTCTCCTTTTACAACACCATACATAAACACCTTAATTTAGCGTTGCTTAATGCACTAATCATACTCCATGGAGGAAAGGAACTTGTTTGAACGTTACAACTCTCTAGCTCAGAATTTAAAGTTAAAAAACTGCAACTGCTGTGAAGAATACGTGCATCTAGATTCTCCAGAAGTTCTCTTTATATTCATATAATGATATCCATTAAGCAGTCGTTCCTCCAGAGCTAAGAGCAAGCAATTAAAAATCTTCAGCGCTGGCTTACAACAGAAGCTGCACAGCCCAGCAGGACCGGCCATGTGTGATCAACGGCCCTGCCTGGGGACAGAAGCTGAAGAGGAGGTCCCAGAGCTTGGCCAGTCACTGGAATCACGTGAAGGACGTTGAGAGCCACAAGCAAAAAGCAGAAGCTGGTTGCAGCCACAGGATTAAGAAGGTATCACCACCCTCCTCCCTTCACTCACCTGCCAAACCCAAGCCAAGTCGGTGGCACCCAACCTGCAGAGCCTCCTAACGGTGCTCACGGAATCACAGCAGGGAGGAGATCTGACTGGCAGTTACATTTCTAAAGGCCAATATTTGTGTGCTACGGAACTTTCATGCCTATAGGCTAAATCCATTTGAGAGCCTGAAAAATCCTGTATCTCATTAAACCACGAGGCAGCACGGGTTCTACAATCAGGCACTGCATTAACTCACTCTTCAAAGTAGCTAACAAAAAAATAAAAGAAACATCACAATAATGTGTTACGGGCATTTTTTTTCCTTCCCTATTAAAGTGCTCTAAATACAGAGGAATATTTTTCCCCAAGTATTTACTTATCACGCCTTTTTCCTCCTTCTAGGTTCTGTTTATTTTCATTTAAATGTAACAGATGAAATATTTAACTTCACACTATAAACAATATATCAGATACATCAAATGCCGGACTAAGTGGGCCAAAATAAATTGGAGATGGCTTGCATTCTCTTTATTGCTGCTATTATGATCTCCAAACGATAGCACAATCTCTCATTGCAAAATGCAGTGGAGAGTTTGCCTACCTAGCTGGAGGGATAAAAGCAAACCTGAGTCTTCTCATTACAGCACCCAGACAATTTGATTTAATCCTGATTAGACCATTCATTCTCAGGGGCTCCACTACAATATCACATACGTCTTTATAATCTGTCTTCTACCTGTATGGCAGTGAGGCTGTTCATTCCAATAAACGCAGCTTTAATTGTGTCTATTGGATATAAAAAGCAGTCTTCACAGAAATAAACAATTACTCAAGTCAGCTTCTCACAGACCAGCTCTGGTCTTACATTTCTTGCTCTTGAAGCAACTCCATACCCGAGACTTGCTCTTACAAGGCCCCTAACACTGATCTGAAAACAGATCTTTAATCGAGCAGGACATTTGACAATCATGGCATTGACAAATTAATTTTAGTGTGACAGATGCTTTCCACAGCAAGTATACGTGAAAGCCTTGCATGTGCAAGCTACAGAATTTAAAGAACATAAAGCACGTTTCAGAAATGTGATTTTACACTGTCCTCACAGCTACAGTGGCTGTGTAAAATAGAAAGGAAAAATGTCTTCCCTGCCAAATCAGGAAAATATTGCATGTATTCAATGCACTTGAAGGAGGTATTCAATATTGTCCTCCTAGCAGGCAATTAATGTCTCAACCGCAATTCTAGATTAGCGGTTAATACACTACTTACCTCTTGAGCTATGTGGGATGCGACTGTTACTACGTACTTAAGTGGAAAGACTCTGAAACCCAGTTCCGTTATGACACTAGTTTTCCATATGTTACAGAGAAACACCACTAACTGGAATACGGGTATCAGAGAAAGACCTGTGCGCTGAGAGTCTGTTTGTAAATACACCAGCACAGTTCAATATTTCTAATTAAGCAGAGACCAGAAGTGCCACGAACTAACGGAAACGCCTTTGGCAGTAGCTTATTCAACCGCATTTCAAAGGCATTCTTGAAATTCATCTCTGATGATCAGTTACTGCCAGTACCTTCTGAAATCCATAGCACACTCAACCTTATAGACAACAACACCAAATTTCACGCTGACGTTACACAAAATTGAAACTTTTGATTGAACAGTTCAGCTTTTGTTAATCGCACTACATTCATTAGTTGGCCGAGTCGGCTGACTGACTGTTGCCTGTCAATTTAGCCAACGGCACACAGACAGAAAGGTAGATAGTTCAGCTGTAGTCTAGGCTACCAGCATAAATCATTCTTCCAGCCTTTTAAAAAGTTCCCCCCAAGACCTTTATGCACACTATTTTAGCAGAGAATGCACGTCTGCTGTGGACGGACAATAGGGATAAGTGATTTAGATAACATCATGAAATGATCTTTTAAGTTGTCAGCATCAAGCAGCAGAACAGGATGAACAAATTTCAGTGCATAAAACCATTCACATCACGCAAGTCATGTAACCGATGTGAAAGTCAAAGATTAATTTTAAGGTTTGTGGATGCAGACTTCTTTTTCCCGGTGATGTGAAACCTTGCAAGTTCAGTAGAGATTCTGGAAATAACATTTTATTTTAGTTCAAGGATGGAGCTGAGCGTGGCTCAGAAGACTGTCACTTCTCAGAATGATGCAAACACAGAATGAGTATCAACGCAGACTATTAGGAAGGGTATTTGTGGAGGTAGTCCTGTATTCGTGCAACTTAGTAGTCTCCTTCCCTCTGAAGCTAGTATTTTGGAAGCTATTGGACAATTAACAGAATTTGGTAAGGACAAACCATGCCACTGAAGCAACTGGACTGAACGCCAGACGCCTAGAAGCATGGAGTTTAGGTGCAGTGAAGAAACTCAGTGGGTTTCCCTTTTCTGAACCAGACACCAGTGTGGAAATCAGCTTCTGAGGAGCAAAGCCTCACTCAACGTGACAGTGGGCAATGTCGAGCTCTGGCAGTGAGACCCTGAACCCTGTACAGGTACAGCAGCTCCCTGCAGAAGCATCAGGAAGGTTACAGAGTAAGTCACAGGACCAAATAGCTTATGAGAGTAAATACCAGGAACTCGTCACTTTTCACCAATCCCAGAAAGCACTGGACACAGATAGCTTCAAATGGAATAAGTCCTGTGCTTAAAACTAGCTTAGGTCAGGCTCTAATCTAGTTCTTGCTACACCACTGGAGTAGATCTCTGTTATCAGTCCATATCCAAAATGGCATTTCGGACATTTCTAGGGTGATGAACTGATGATACCCTCGACCCATTATGAGTGATATGGCTGTTCTGAACACCTTAGGGGAACAAGCAAAACAAACCCAAGAAAACCCATACACAACAACCACCACCACCC
>VFFE01007124.1:1217530-1480307 GCA_008921705.1 Burhinus oedicnemus | reverse complement strand
CAACCAAAACCTCACAAATTACGAAAATGCTTTTACTTCATTCCCCTGAACACAATGACTGGACACTGAATTTGCAAAACTGTCAAGTCCTTCCCCTTGGGCGTCAGACTCATCTAGAATTATGATATCATGGAAGTGGATTCATTAATCTGACATATTTGAAGACTTTGTGTTACTAACAGTATAGTTGCATATGAAGGCAAAGGATTTCACGCTGCATCCAGAAAACAATGACCCATGTTCTTTTGAGCTGCTTTTGCTGAAACAAGAAAGAACTAAATTATGGCTTAGAAGTGTCAGGCAGGGGAACAGATAGAAAGGGGGGGGAAAAAAAAAAAAAAAGAGAGAGAGAAAATACACTTTCTAAAGATAAAATAGCTATACTTAAAAGGCCAAGAGTGGTCTGTGTCCCAAGTGAAGTAGTTGCTAGAAACTCAGAACATGAACAGAAACTCAAATGTAGACTGGCCTAGAGAGTATCTGTGACAGTCAGGAGACAGAAACTCGTCAGTTAAGATGCAGTAGTCATCTCCTACATTGCCAGCAGACAGTCACCAAAATACTCCACATCTCTTCATGCTGCTCCTTTCCTGCCTCTTCTGCCTTGTCACCTGGACTGTATATAGGAAAAAAATCTGAAAGTGCTTGCTGTTGAAGAAGTAGTGACATTTTTGGTCCAGAACATTAATGACAGAAAAGTTACTTTATTCTGCCAAAAGCATCTAAGTACTAATCGAGAGCAAAGTGGAAGCACCCCAGCTTGCTATTACAAAGTATAAATTCCAACATCATTTTCCATGCGCATTTTGATGCTACCGCTCCAACTGGCAACAGCTTGCAGAACTCACTGTTCTTACAGTCAAAGAAACATGCCCTTCCATCCCCATTGCTCCTTAGAAATGGGGATTTCTTTTCGGACCTAACCAGCATCTTGCTTGGCACACGCTCCCGCTCTTCACAGTTTCCCAAAGAAAACTAATATCCTACCTGTCTTTTCTCCTTAAAAGCACTTTCTCCTAAATCTGAACATACACATCACACAAGATTACCCAACACAGCAGGGAGCAGTGGAAGAGGTCATGTTCGCTGTGGCTATCCCGATGAAAGTTGGTGAAAAGTAACACACAAAGATGAGTCTATCCGTGCTTTTTCTGTGTAGAATGAGACCTACTATACCCAGGACACTTCCAGAATCTGGAAATACTTGAGCAACACACTGTTGTTCGACCACATGAAACCAGAGGGATGACTGAGCATAGCCAGTAGCTTGCTTCCCACAGAAGTCTCCTCAGGATTTGTAGTAGTTTGTTTTTTCCTCAAAAACAAAAGTTTTATAAAAAAAGTTAGAATGGTAATCTTGGAATTAACTTCTACAAAACCTTGAGGATTTGACTTCACCATTCTAAATCATTATTTTCTCCTACATAAAATAGACATCTTAATAAAGCTAAAAAGTTGTATTGCAAGTATTAATATTTATTTGAAAGCACACATGAGGATAAACGAGATTCGGGTTGCTGGCAAAGGAAATTGCTTATTTAAACTTTCATGGAGCCACAGGTCATTTATTTCCTTAAAATTCCTTCTAGCCTAAACATAACTGAAATATCTTTAAGTTTAAGTCAAAGTGGCATTTTAAAACACTTGGCCTTAGCAATGGCATTTAACATAATGTGGGGATAATTACTGACATTTACTGTGCTGCAGTGAGAGCATGCAGAGAAAGAGCAAGCAAGCATTTGAGCTATGCTGATGCCCAATAGCTCAACAATATTATTAGTGTCAGTGCAAGGCCGCATTAAATCCGGTACTCCACATCCATTCCAAGTTCGTAGACACTCAAGGAGCACTTATCTTCCAGTAAATAAGAACTCAAACACTGTTCAAAGTACTTGAGGATGCATATTATAAACTTGATTCTGGCACTGTTCAGGACGACAGATACCAATGATACAGTGCACTGCTCAAAGGAGCAAGAGTTTTGCAGGCCCTGGTATTTCTAGCCTGAACTATCAAATGACTGAAAATATTTGTGACTAGGCTGTCAACAGAGTATCAACAATTTTATGTTAAAATAAACAATTATTTTTACCATTTTGACTTGGAAAGTTACCTGGAAATCTCCCAAGTAAAACCTGTGTCATCAATTGGTATGGCTGTTATAAAAAGACCTGCTGAAATTAGTATAAAATATCTGAAATCCACCTAAACCACTCGAGACAGACAGCATTTTCCGCTGGTCAAAAAGATGGAGCTCTTGCAAATGTCAGGACTCTTGCCACGACATTTCCCACCCTAATTAATTGAGAAAGCAACACCAGCAGTGGGTGCCTTTTCTACTGATCATCTCAGGCTCTGCTCCTCTGTATTTCATATGCATGATGCCTTTCTCTGCATTGCTTGCTTAATGCTATTCCAGCTGTTAAAAACGCCACCTTTTCCACCCCATCCCCCCCGCCCCCCCCCAAATTCCCTGTGCAGACTATTGAACCCTCTGAAAATATTCCAGGAGGAATTCCCTATTCATAGTACCCCAGGAGTTCCTGTTCCAGTGCTTATCCCACATACTGCAGAGATGAGCACCTCTGAGAAAGGGACCGTATCTTTTTTTCCCCTCTTTTTCTCAGCATGCGGTAAGTTTGCCATTTGTGGGTATTTTGGTGCATGGAGCCAAATCCTTTTACTGCCTGAGAACTGATGCAAGTCTTCCAGGTCTCCAAAAAAGCCACAGTCATTCTCCCCGTCACTCATATCAGACATCCTGCTACATGATTTTTACCTTAATATGGCAGTGACATCTCCAGCAAACACTTCCAAGCACTGTTTATTTACAATGGCATTTTTAAATGTTAAGCATTTGAGGTATTGCTCTCTGAACACAGACACATACATTTCAGACATGCTATCTGGAAGATAATCACTTAACTTTCAAGGTCCAATTATCTCAAAGTTCATTCCTTTGAAAAAACAATTTAAAGGACATCAGTGAGGACAAAACTTTCCCAAAGCTTATCAAAAGCCCTGTAAAAGATGACTCCTTTTCTGACTCAGGATGGTAAAGACTAGAAGAAGCAAAAAGCACTGTGCTTTGGCCAGCGTGCGCTGCTTCTCTTGCGCTTTTACATATACAAGACATACAAGGGTGGGACTACAAGAAGGTTCTTGGGAAAGGCTCTATAAATAATAAAGTGGCAGTAGGATGGTGGGAAGAAAGAGGACTTAACAGAACGCTGACTTTTATGGTAATTTCTTACAAGGTTCTCAGCAAAAGCAATTTTTATAATAGTAACTGCCTTTCTGCAAATCCCTTTTACCACTATTAAAAGCAAGCAAGCAGACAGCCACGGTACCCACCACCACCACACACAAACACAATCCCCACACAACCAAAAGAACACCTTCTCTGTTCCTGCAGCCCTCACAACGCACACAGAGCCAACAAGCTAAATTCTTCTGCCTTGCAAAGGTCATCCTTGGTCAGAGATCCTGCCTTTGGGGCACAGGAATCCTTTCCTCTCTGATCGCTCAGTATTTGAGACTTTGGAACTTTGAAGGAAGTATCTGCTTGCATGGGGCTCTTCACCGTATCCTGGTGAAGAGACAAGAGAGACTCATCCATGCTGGAGGATTTCCCTGTAAGCATGCTCAGAAGGGTGCCGCTCACCCCACTCCGTTTGAGAGTCATCCTCCCCAGCAGATGCTACCAGCACAACATGCCCAATACACCATCGGACATCCATTGATGTCTGATGGGGCTGGTGGGAGACAGAGGTTGGCTGGACAGCCACGTGCAGAAGGTGCACAGGAAAAACTTGGCGTGGCTCAGCCAAACTGCGGAACTGCTAAACACAGAAAACACGAAACATATTCTTTAAATTAGCACGTCATGTTAAGGTTTGGTTACTGGCTTAAGGACAATAAGCAAGTTGGAAAATGGAATGTTCGGGACAGTAGCGAATACACTTAAATTTGCTGTTTTGCCTGGCAGCTATTGTTTATCTTGCAAGAAGTACTTGCAAATTACACATTTCATAATAAATATCTGATTAATTGGAAAATAAATCTCTGTGTTTAGCCTGACTTAAGCTTGTCTTGTATGTTTACATGTCTACTTCTCTTTTAGCAAGTGCAACAAAAACTTCAAGAAAAACACTAACCGTACACAGACGTTTCCTTTGGAACTTTCCATTGACCTTGGCCAGACAAGTCTTGCTTTATTTATTGCATAACTTTTCTAGGAGGTAAATACATATCGTCCAGGAAATAACAGCAGAGTTGTTTTCTCCTGACTTAATCAACGTGGATTAAACTGTTGGGGAAGACTTAATCTCTGGAAAAATGAGTCTTCTGATGTCCCAATACAATACGCTGCCTCGAGGAAAGTGCATGAGCATGCTACACGGATGTGTTCAACTCCCACAACTTTTAAGCGCCTGCTCTTCCTGAGCTCTAAAAACGCTTGACAGTATGTTTACGTACCCAAAACAATCCTTTCCCAGGGAATTTCACCAATTTTATAGGCCCTGGGAAATGAAGAGCTGGAACACATTCAACACAAGCAAATACACATAGTAAAACAAGCAGAGGGCTCAAATGGCTGAAATTTCTAGAGATGATATCTAACAGAAGGCAATAGTAATTTGTTTACTATTCTTCTCTACGAAAAATACAATAGCATGCTTTATCATCAAAAATATATATTGAATCTAATGGAAGAGCTGACATTAGGGAAAAGGGAAAAAGCAAAAATGTTGCATGAATTGGAAAAATGTTTTCATTCGTGAAATGCTATCATTTGGGTAACGATTATATGGAAATGCGGGATGAGTTCCAAGGTGTCTCCCCAACACATTACATTACTACACCTTCCAACTAATTACTTCCTGAATTTCTTTCTGGTAGGCATTTAAAAAAAAAAATTCTCATCCTAAGCTTCCACTGGTTTCTAAATGTCTAGTGAGAAGTAGCACAACAGCCAACAAAAAAGCATTTAGATGGCAACTATTAAAGGAGCTTTTTACATTTGGCTTCAGGCTTTAAATATTAAACATAGACTAGACTGCGAAAAAAATGGATTATTTGCATTGCAGTGGCACCGGATGCCTAGTCACAGGTCAGGATCCCATTCGCCCAAGTATGCCATTAGTTTACAGCTGGGACTGGAAGAGAGCAGGAATACAGCACTATATTATTTGTCGCACAGCCTTGAACATTACAACCTGACAAAGGGGGACTCTTGGCCCATCTGCCAAGGTTATAACTTGCCCTTTCTGAAGGAACTATTTCTTCACCGCAAAAGGGAGCTTGGTTTAATATTTCATCTGAAGGACAGAACCCCTGTTAGGGACAGGCTCTATCTTATTTCTCTTGAGTAAAGGTTAGCTATGAATTTTCAAAGACTGCATTAAAAATCCTGGAATCTTATAGTACGTGACACCATACCAGAGCATAAGCTTTGAAAATAATCACAAATATCAAAGTGGACCTTATCAAACAAGATTTCTCTATGACTTCTATTAAAAAATACTCTAAAGTGTCTATACTGAACTCTTCTAAACAAATTTTCATTATTTCACCTGAAATGCATATTTTCACAAATTGAGCAAACAGTACAGGCCAGCATTTCCCAAATCTCAGGTAGCAGCCAACACAAAATAATGGAATATCTCTATTCACTCACATTGAATTTAAAGGTGAGGTCTTAAAAGTATTTTTTACCTATTGAAGCATCTGCTAACATCAAACTAATACTCAACTGAAAAAGCAAAGAATTTGAATTCTGTTGCTCTAGCTCTTACAGATCCATCTATAAAAGCTTTAATATTTCAAAAGGACACAGCAATATCTGCCACAATAGCTGTATTCTGTAAACACCTTGAACAATTTAAGTTTCATTCATTAAGCTGCAGCCATGAGTTTTCTCACTTTTGCATGTCCAAGTTAAGAATTCTTTTAAATGGACATTTGGCCTTAAAAATACAAAAACCTTACAATATTAAGCCTAGTAGAAAGCATCTAGGGACGTTTTCAATAACCATTGTTTGATGAGTTAAAGACAAATGCTGTAGGTTTCATACAAACACAATTACAGGGGTTTTTTTTCCCCAGAACTTTAAATCAGTCTCTTGCAAAGTAATGCCAATGAACTTGACAAGACATCAGATTATATTTCTGTCAGCTTTAGTGATATAAATTTATGTTCATTAGTTACTCCAGCCAATCACAAAGGAGAAAGTCAACTTTCCTACCTAATATTTCTACCTTTCTTCATTGAACGCATGGATTGTGGCAGTGGCCCAAATTTGCTAAGAATCTTTCAAAGTGAAATTACTGCCTCCAAACAAAGCTAACACAAACCACTGATCTCACAGTACATGAGACCTACCTTTCAGGACGTTGCACAAAAATAGGATTGGGTCATCAGAATGATTCTGTCCCAAACTGACATGAAAAAGCAGCAATCCAGCAAGTTGGACCTCATTCACGTGACCCCTCTCCCAATCCCTCACAGCTCAATTCACAGCTTTCCCTTTTCCCAGCACCCAGCTTCAGTTTTAATCTCCCTACCCATGTAAACTAGGAAGTCATTCATCCTAAAAATAAGCAAGTATACTCATTAATTTATCCCAGCATTTTCTTCAGTTGATGCAGTGGGCTGCTTCCTGAGCTTTGGAAGTCGTACCAGCTCACACAGCAAATGAGACCGCTTCTGTAATCACGCAATGAAGTCATTTTCCCTTCACACTAACAGAGGACAAATCACGGATGAGATTTAAACCTGAGACTCTTCTCATGTTCAAGAAAGTTTAAATAATTCTACCTGCCAACCAAAACCAACCAAACAAAATTCATTCATATCTCCAATGTCTCTCTTTATTTCTCCAAAGACAATGACAATACTAGAAAAGCTAAAATTACTGCATTTTCTACTATAGCTCTACTTTTATGGCATAATTTCAGCACACGATTTACTATCAAATGGAACTCCATGCGTATGCTGAAGCGGCTGCAGTACCGCCTGCGCAACCCTTTAACTTTGCTTGCTGCAGGCAACGCGTATGCAACAGCAGTTTGTGTGTTTTGCAGTTTCTCCAGCTCCACTTTCCACCGGAGTGCAAAGAATTACACAATGAAGTTGTCTGAGCTGCAGAGGAAGTTATAATAGCAATAATAGCACAAAAATCACCAAATTAAGTCATTCTCTGGAGTACAAGTTTTCTTGTTTCACTTTTACACTTCTCGAGAAGTTCAGTGTCGTTAAGCACAAAACATTTCAACAAGTCTCAAGCGTTACAAACGATCAGCCATAAAACCACCCTAAAAGAAGGCGACATGCCTGGAAGTTTTGTTAGCACCTAATATCCTCTGTGCTGATAATTATTTCCAGTTACTTTAAAAGGCCAAGTTAATGATTACACTCGCAGTAACAGGTGTGGATTATATACAGCTGGCAGAAATCCTTTCCTTCCTCTGCTAAATTATGCCTCATTGCTATTCACCTACAGAAACGGGAAGCCGAATGCCCTCAGGAAAAGATTCAGACACAGAGCTAGTGATTACCTACATAGGTGTGATAAAGCCAGAGAACATACCCTGCCAAAGACGACACACCTTAATGAAGATATCAGCCTTTCAGATGGTTTCAGACTAGCCTTGCCTAAGCACACACTTTTTCCCCCCACTTTCTAAAAGTGCATTTATACCCACCCTTAAAGGGCGTGAAGCAACCGAGGTCACACCAGACTATTTAACGATGTCTGCTCCTGCAGCAGCGGTACAGCGGTATCTTTGGTAACACTGAAGAGTCACTTTACGCCGAGATCTCAGACAGGAAAATCTGGTCTCACAGTGCCAGGAGCCTGGAATGCTCTCTGCACAGCCAGGAGACAGTAAGACAAAGCCTTCGCTCTGCGAAAATTAGTCTTTGGTAGGAAGACAAGTGCTATCTCCCAGAAGATGCCACCAGGAAACAACTACATTTAGCTTCTGGCTGAGAATTCCAGGATTCTGTTAGAGGCTGCCTCGTGGCCCATCTCGCCTTTCTACCGAAGGGCAAAACAACAGATGAAGCCAAGTTCCATTTAACTACAGAAAACTCAAAAAAGCCTAGCAAAAATACAGTCAGGGTTGAAATAATCTAGCAATATTTATTATGTTCCATATTGTCTCACCAGACCTTCCCTTTTCTGCATCTGCTGCAGGATTACGAGGACGGAAAGAAGTTTAGTCCACTGCAGTGAGAGTTTTGCAAGGAAGGCTCAAATTATTCGGGCCAGCACTTGATCTGTCACTCCAGGGTTAGACAGCTACAGGTGATGAGGAAATCTGTATCAATATCTGCATCGATTTAATTGACTTTTAAATTGTCAAGGAATGAAATGCCGCTGCCAGAAGGACAGATCCCAGAGAAGAACCTGTCTCCTGGCAGCCAGCTGGGAGAGGCAGGAGTTAAGCCAACAGCTACAGTATCAGTCAACAAGCAGCAGCCTTGCTCATACACAGGGTAAGCAGGCTGCAGAGAGAATGCCAAGAGAAGTGGGATTTAAAAAAAAAGAAAAAAATTTAAAAAAGCAAACCCTTCTTCCCTCCCCAAACTCATGAGGTGCAGTGAATCCTGCTTTAATAACACCGCTGTACACTAAATGAATTACTTTTTCCTATCATGAGGAATAGGGATGCTCAGGAGAGCCGACTAACTGCAGCTCAGCTCCACGTCCCAGTACCAGTTTTCGGATGAGAGCTAGCCCGCAGCCGCTGGCTCACGCTGCGGCCCGGCGAGCTCACGTGTGCCTGCGGCCTGTGGCACGGCACAGCCACCAGCCCTCGCAAAAAAAAAATCAGCACCGGGCCTGAGGCTAAGGAAATCCTGAAAGGACTTCCCTATAACTTTTACCTACAACAAAAGAAATGTATTTCAGAGTGCCACACCTATGTGAGACACCCTTTGTGGATGCGATACTTGCACACCCAGACGCGCTCACAGAACCGAGGTTGCCCCAACTTTCCATTTGAGGCAGGGTACTACCATGGTAGTTTTGTCACACACGTGGTCCTCTCAGCATGTTTCATCCTTGCTCCCAAGTGCCACCTTCTGTGGAGCCAGCGTCACCCAGGCTATTCTCCCTCTGCCAGGTCTAACGCCCCAGGTGAGTTTGTAGGGAGTAGTTTGGGCCTCGGTGTCACCTGCACCTTCAAGCAAAGCCTGTTAGATGGGAGCATTCAGCGGCTTCCCCTAAGCCATAGGAATGGATTTGCAAAGACGAACTGTAACTGAAGGATCTGCAGTTCATCAACACTACCTCACCGTATGCAGCACACAAACCAAGGCTCAGAAGCTGGACAGCCTGTATAGACATTCCCTAGAAAACCGCCACCATAAAACAAGAACACGCCTAGTACACCAGGACACCAAATTGAGCACCACAAATTCAGCAAAAGCCATAAGCCCCGGAGTGTGACCCTTGTCCTTGTTTTATACAGCAGGACAGACAGCGTTCAAAGGGCTGAGGACATGAACTTCTACCCCCGTGTGTGTTGGTGTAGGGGGTACTGCTGAATTATCACTTGTGAAGAAGTCGTCTCTGGGCACAAATCCAAGACAACACAAAGAAAGCTCATCTCTGGAAACCAATTTAGCTTTGAAGACCAAGCCTTGTAACTGGCTTTCTATTTTGATGGCAGGTATGACATGAACCTTAAAAAATACTGCATGACTTTGAATTTTCAGAGGCACAGAAATTTATACTTCTTGCTTAAAAAAAAAAAAACAAAACAATAACAACAACAGAAAAAACCACAAAAAGCAAACAACAAATGTGTTTTCCTACTTCAGTGAAAGACCTTTCCAATGCCCAGTTGGGCAACTGTGAAACCATACACCTTCATCTTACTCTGAAGTTTAAAAACCACACAGTTTAGCTTGACTACTTAGAAAATGGTCTAATTGAAAAAGATTCTGGAGTTGAAACGAAATGCTCTAAGCTATCTCCCTGTGGTTTGCAAAGGGAGCTTTTGGTGGGTTTGGGTTTGGGGTTGTTTTTTTTTTTTTTGCACTTTAATGCAATATTCATTAGTTATTTGCCTCCCAATCTAAGGTTTCAATTCCAAAAGCTGTTTATCATCAGCATAACATTTTGAAACAGATGCAAACCAGAAGTCTGCTTATAGCTCTTGTTACTGCTGGGTAACAACCAGTACTCCTCCATCCCCTGCTCACCAGCACTTTGACTAAGATCAGCAGTCCAGCACTGCACCGCGTGTCACTCCACAACTTCAACACGTTTCTGACTTACTGAAGCATCTCTCACACACCATCACTAAGTCACTTCTTCTGTGAGTGAGACAGAAAAAAAGACTAGAAGACCTTCAAGAAGAGGACAAGTCAAAAGAACGCTTTATGTAACAGGAAAAGGCTTTTCTACATTCTGCAAGTGTATCAAGTAACGCACGTCATTCACATCATGATCAGCATACATCAGTTTGACAAAATGCATAGCTAAAAAAAAAGATTTCCAGACCATACAGGATCTTGCGATATATTGTGGGTTTGGTTTTTTTATCTTGTTGATTTATGCAATGGTTTATTAATTAATAGCCGTCTGACTGGAATTGAGTCTCCGGAGCAAACACTGCCATTCTTACCATAATGATATTAGCCAAAGACATTCTCAAGCCTCTTCTGGGAGATCATTCATCTCACAGGTATATTAACTTCTTGTGAGTTGAGGAGGGGAAAACAAAAAACAAGCAAACAAAAAAAAGCACTTGCACACAGGTCTATGTTTGTGGCACATTTAAAACTCCAGAAAATCTTTTTAGACAATCTCTGGGATAAAAACATGCACATCTAGACAGAGGAGATAGGACTTATCTCCAAAGTAAACAGAACATAACTTTATTAATCCACATTAGAATACAGCCTGTGTCTTCAAGCAAATCCAGGTTAGAGTACTGCATCTTCATCTCAACTAATAAGTGCAGGGAAAAGTACAGATGTAGATAAAATAACATCGTAATATTTGTCTTTAACAAAATCCAAGCAAGTTTGGATTTAAACCAGAATTGTTCATTCTGCCTTACATGACAGTAAGCAGATACTAACGTCTATTCTTACTCCCCATGACTATAACTAAAGTCAAACATGACATTCAAGATTTCCAAAAGCATTCCATTCGCTGCGAGGAGGCTTCCTTACACTGAAAGTAATTAGTCTGATTCTGCAAGTTATCCTATTTAATTTTATATACACCTACAGAATCGAGTATGAAAAATTAATTAAAAAAAAACAAACTATCAAAACGAGGGAGTATATCTGCTTTACAAATTGTCCTGAGGCAAGACCCACTCTCCAGAAGGAAGAGCTCCCCCACACCCCTAACAAACAGGGCTGCTGGGAGCCTGAGCCATAAGAAATAGCCCCATCTCCTCTGGTGTCCACAGAACTTGTCGGCGTACATACCACAATAACCCCTGGCCTCCTTGATTAAAGGAGAGGTAACTACAATCTCCCTACCACAACCATGGGGGCAACTACCAGTCCCACTCAGAGAGCCCATATCCATTTCTCGGCCACGTGCAGCCTGGTCCTTACGATACCACCCCGAGCCGACAGGTCAGATAGTCTTCCTTCCATAAAAAATATCAAAGCCACAGCTGCGGCAAGTTGCATCCTTCGGCAGCAATCAGTTCCCAGCGTCAGCAGGATGCATTCGTAGGCCGACTGGCAAGATTCCCTCTGAGAGCTCTTTCCAACCTAGCGCATCTGATGGCAGGGGGCAATGACAGATGATAGCAAGCGATCGTCTGTCACTGCCCGCGAGAGCTATACTAGCACACAAAATCATTGCTGTTGCAATTCTTGCAAGCCAGCAGAAGGGGAAAAAAAGAAAACAAAATGCTGAAGTGAACAATATCAACCGACTGGTAATAAAACCCTTGACCCCTAAGTGGAGTCCTCTTGGTGCTCACAGGTAATTCTACTCAGTCCAATCTCCATTCTGCTGAAACACCCAGGTTAAATTGAGTTTTGTCACATCCCAGATGTTGTTGAGCTTCAAAGCCTGCTACCTTCTCCTTGCACACACCCCTCACGTAGAAACACATCACTGGTATATTTAACCAAACTCCATGCACGTGAACAGCATTTACAAAGCTCAGCCAGCAAAAGGAAAACTCCAGCTTCGCAGGTAAGAAACAGAGATGTGAGAGAAAGGGGCTTTTACGCAGCAAGCCACAAAGCAATTCTTTTCTTGAATGATACAAAGTTTGTGTCATATATTTAGCAGACCTGCAACGGGGACAAAAGTAGCCTTTTCAGTTCGAGTCTGTGGCTTGAAACGATGCTATTTTGTTTGCCATATGACTCTACAGCTCATAACACGCTTGTTCCCATGTTCTCAGACTAATTCTGTAACAGTATAATTAATGATATCAATATATGAACATTAAGACCACCCAACAATCTATATTCCAAACATAAAGCCAGGCCAATGAAACAACATATCTAATGATGCTAGGATATTATACTAATGGAGCAGATTTTACAATTTCTGCAACAGTCCATTAAGATTAAGTGTGAAGTGCTTTTAGTTCCTTTAGATCTTACTCTTTCAGTCATATCCATATAATTGGCATCTTTTTAGTCTCTGGGGAATTTACTGTCAACTTATAATGCCCTCATGATTCAGAGATTATCCTCATGCTGGTGTCATCATCATGTAGATTAAATTCAAAAGTACAAAATTAATACACAGCTGAAACAGCTCAGTTTCACCAATCTCAGATACAGATGTTATGGCTCCATGCTTCAGATCCCTCTTTTGAATCTGGCAGAGTGAGACTGGGCCGTAAGTCTCTCTAGACCCTGAGGGATCTCGTATTGCTCAGTCACTCTCTTACTTTATACAACAGGAAAACTGAAGGATGCTGTTCTCGCTCTAGGAAAACATTCACAGAAGAAAGTCTAGTTGGAGTCACCAGCTGGATGCTTCATTTCCATCTCTTACTTCTGTTCACCTCCCAACCCACTTTGGAAGCAGGAGGTGTGACCTGCCAGCCACCACCACGCTCTGCACTGCGCAGTCAAAGCTGAATGCTGGACTTGAGCCCGAGAATCCCAGAAGGCAAACGCAACTCCAGGTGCTGGTCATCTGTGCTTCGGGGGCTACAGTCTGAGGCCACACAAAATTGCAATCGCCATGTGAGCCAAACATCTCTTAAGTCTTACGACACAGGACTGTTTTAGCAAGTTTGGACTCGCGTTTCAAGTCTTTGAAATCCTCAGATGCCAACAATGTCTGAAAGTCACCTACAGAGCACCCTTTTGTGCTACTACTGACACCAAAGAACTATTCTGTAGGCTCCCAGCCGAGACCGTTGCAGACCAGCACTTTTTAACTTAATTCATTAAAATTACCACGTCTGTCTCTCATTGTTCTGACAATATAATACCATAGCAACAAATTAGAAGCTCCAAATTATACGCGCGATTCTGAAAGGAAGTGCATAGTTCCTGTATATACAAACTTTGATCTACTGCAGGATGGTCAACAGCATCTGTTACTCTAATATCCCACATTATTAGAGCCATTTAGCTGAACAGATCATAAAAAGATTGTTCCATTAGCCATCAACCTGGCATAAATCCAGGGAAGTTGCTCAGTGGCCATGACCGAGTACCAGCATAAATCTGAAGGATTTGGATGGACGGCTGTGGCTAAATGCCTGCATTCTTCAATGGTAGGAGCCTTATGTTGTTCTTTCCAGGCTCACATTTTTAGCTACAGTATTATACATGCATTTAAGCACTCTAAAGAAGGTGACAGGAAGCGACATGCCATACACAATTACGTTTGTAATTGCCAGTCCAACCATATGCAAGCCTCCTTCACATTTTAAACCTGCTCTGAAGGCAATCTGTGAAGAGCTGTTTTAAACATAACATAGATGTATCAGAGCTGCACAGTCCATAGAGAAACAGAGATGAAATGGCAAAAGCTGTCCTTCTGCACAGGCAAAATTTCTGCATGAGAAAACAGGAAATGCCCAGGAAACTCAGATACGAATCGAGACAGAGCTGTGTACGCAGATCCTATCGGTTCTGCATGAAGCAGAATTTGAGGCAGGAGGACCAAGGGGAGGAAGGAGGACACACAATTTTAGCCTGAACCCTGGTAAGTTCTGCATGAAATGCCAAGAGGGTCAGGAAACAGGGAAGGCTTCGCTCCACATTATGAAATTACTTCCATAACCTCAACCAAGAGAAAAAGGCATTTTCAAGGAATTAAGAGATCTTGTTCCAACAATCAGTTTTGCAATAGGACTTCTGAAGAGACTAAGATACTTCCCCCCCACATTGTAACTACAGAAGGATAGATAATTCTGACCTTACACAAAGGCTATGAAGCCAAAACAATTTTTGTCAGTGAAATGTAGGAACACTATGGAGATGACTGCAGATACATCAGACATATTTCAGTCTGCAAGTCAGAATGGCTGACTTGACCTTCAGCTTTCCTTATCTTCCCTTCCTGTGTACCCTTCTTGATTTCAGTAAAAATATTTAATTAAAAGTTCAGCATACGTGAAAGAGGAACCTAAATCTGGATATGCAACACACTGATACGCAAAAGATACTGGTATGAGTTGTCAGTGACAAGATACATCTGCAGTCAGCACACTGAAAACCTACTTCTGGCAGCAGAAAAGCAGTGCCACTTTTCAAACTGATTTTCCACATTTTAAAATATACTGCATGCAAGTCTAATGAGAGAAGCTTTTCACCTCATCCATCTAGTATGTATGACATCATTATGCTCAAAGAGTACTACTGCAGCATCTCCAACAAGCTCTTCACAGCAACTTTCACTGGCAAAACTGCTATCTTCTGGTATGTCTACAAAAGGGTACAATGCAAAGCCCGAGATTTAGCTGAGATAATTTTAGACTGTGACACTTACTGATAACATTCTACGTCAATAAGCCAACTTACTCTGCGCACAAGTCGTTCACAACCAACTCAAAGCTGCACAGTGCAGAGAGGATGTACTTTCCACCTACAGAAAGCAAGTCTACGGAGTTCCTTTGAATACAATTTTTTCAGGGCATTGATATGTGCATATTATTTAAAACACAATCGCTACAGCATTTCACTTTGCTGTCAGGTAGCAGTTACTTATTAGCCACCTCACTGAATTACGGGCCATTGTGTTGTTACAACCGATCACACTGCTTTTGAGGCAATGCTAGTAAAAAGCCATTGTGGATCCGCACCTAAGGACAATTCAACTCAGCAGAAAAGCCCCGAGCTAGAGAACTGAAAGACAAAGTTCCAGCTATCTTCAAATCACAGAATGGTTTAGGGTGGAAGGGACCTTAAAGATAAAAAAAAACAAAAAAAAATTAAAA
This sequence comes from Burhinus oedicnemus, assembly GCA_008921705.1. NCBI lineage: Eukaryota > Metazoa > Chordata > Aves > Charadriiformes > Burhinidae > Burhinus > Burhinus oedicnemus. Next base: position 1,464,902 of record VFFE01007124.1, on the reverse strand, counting down.
AAAAAGCCAAAAGTATCCTAACAACCAGATATTTTCCTGGGGCAGGGGAAGCATATATGATATTTAATGATCCAGTCTAGTTCTCTCTGTGGTATGTGACTGCTAGGAAGGGGATGACAACTGCAAGACTCAGACTGCCCTTGGAACAGCACTGCTGCTGCTGCTCAACACGCGTGATGCCAGCTTCCCTTCAAGCATGTTTGGGAACTTTGGATCACAGCATGGGCTAGCAACAGAGTGAAGATCTGGTTATGGAAGACTGGCTGGCAGAAGCGCCTGGCAGATGACTAAGATGCACCACCACGACTTCAGTGGCAAGGGGAAAAAAAAAACAGCTCAAGGAAGTCCCTAAGTCTTACCTTCATTTAGAAGGGTCTTATGCTTATCTTACTATTTAGCAAGCAAATCTGGATTAAAAGCAGAAAATCACCTCATTTTCATTTTGTTTATTTCTTTATTTTTAGGGAAATTACAGAATACAGCCACCTTTTGTAAGACACCGTATTGTTCTTAAAATTCCCTTAAATACAGACTATTTTTTATTTTTCCTAGTTTCAAAGTTGAAAGTGCCTAAGATAAATTACATAAGTTTCTCTAATGGCATTCCCTGCATATTTTTTGGCCATATTCCTAACTTTCAGGCATTAGTGTTCGTGTTCCACTTCACAGTACTTTTTATTATATTAGGCCTTATGTCCAACTGTCCTGAGTAAACCCAGAGCAGCTAGAATAAAAGACAAAAAAGATTCCTTCAGAATTTCATTACTGTTTTGACAGAGGCTTCAATGAGCATCACTTAGTCCCACACAGCTGTACCCTGCTAATCAATATTTTCATTATTACTCTCGTTAAACAGCACTTACTTATCAATCAGAGATAATCAGCTCTCTGGCTAGCAAACCACCTGTCCAAATTATTCATAGCCCTCTTAAGTGAGACATACTGTACAGGTAAATATGTTACGATTTACACAGTTTATTTAACATACTGCGATCAGCAAGGCAGCAGTCGCCTAGGTCAGCTGTGAGGTGGCCTTCAATAAACAGTACTTGACACAGCTGGCAGCACAGCTGTGCGGTATCAGCTAACAACCCACAGATTTCTCCAGTTTTGAGACAGACTTTGTCATCTGGATGGTGTCTGCTTAGGTTGCAGCCGCGGCAGTAGCAAAAGGCTCAGTAAAGCTCCGCAGGCACATTGTGACCGGCCTTGAAATCAGGGGTAGGTTCTGGTAATCCCCAGCCCCCGGACAGTACGAGAGCTCTTCGGGATGTGGAGCAGGGGTAGAATTTCACTTTTCATGTATAACCGCAGCCTTGAAATAGCAATGTTATATATACCCCCACAGACAGCATTGTTATTGGGCTAATTGGACAGCCGAGTGTTTAACATGCCCTGGAGATTCAGGATTTAAATACGTTCTTCAACCACTAACAGTCCTCTCGTACAATAGTACATCTTGTTCCTCCCATAGGATGCAGAGTGCATCTCGGATAAAGGCATGTGCCAGTCTTAAAAGCAGGCTCAGTCTCCACACTAAAAATTCAGATACTGGAAGTTACTTTTCCTGGGATATGAATGAAAACAGAAACCTAGATCCTGTACACCACAGCCCCTATTCCTTCCCCCCAGCACGAGTGCAAGAGGAACGACTTGACATCAGTAGAGCTACAATGTCATAGCTATTGTTGTTTCTTGTTAAGAAGTGAAGGATGGACAATGACGTCAAGAAGTCATAATACACTGCAAAATGTGCCTATGTGGAAAGATTAATTAGAAGAAGTAATAAAGATGAATACTCATTTCCTGTCCAGTGAAGAGCCCTAACTCTGAAAAGGCGAAAAAGGAGGTTTGCCTACCGACAGCACACGCGTGTGCACACGTGCACAGAACAGCCAGGGGCAGGCACAACCTCTTCAGACACAGTCGCCCCTCTCTTGAGGGCCTGACGTTGTTAAAGCAAAGAAGATGGGACTGACAGACGATTCTCTAGGAGAGGCTCCTACAGAGCGTCTTTTGTCCTTACACACTAGCCCCAAATCAAAAAGGCAGGCAGTGTTGCACAATGGAGCACATTGTTATCACACAAGCCAAGGGCTTTACCGTTCCTGCTCTGCGTGATGCCAACTGAAAGCGTGCAGAGCTGCCGTAAAACACCAAGAGTGTAGGAGCAAGCAGAAGGCAGGAGAGGGAAGCAAGGGCAAGTCCACATTTTCAACCGTAAAAAGCCTTAAAGCAAGTAAGGCAAGTATTAGTGCAAAACTGACATTTATTGCCAGTCACTTGTGTTTCAAGAACTTTTTATCTATGGAGACAGAATACATGTTATTTAAAGATAATTATTTTCAGTGCACTATCTCTTAAAGAATGTCAAAAAAAAAAACCCCAAAGAAACCTGAAAGCCCAGTGGGGAGGGGAAACAGCTAGGATATGAAGCATTAGAGAGAAGTATCTCAACTGGCAGAGCTTCAGCAGCGAAGGCAATCTGACAGGCACGCCGAGAGATCAGTTATCCTCCCAGCGATGAGGAAAGCTGATGTCCTAGAAGCCAATTTTTGAACTGTGCTAATAATAGGTCAGTCAGCAAAGCCAATGCTGCATATTCAACCAAATCTAGGTACAAGCTGCAGGCATGAACACAAGAGACTTTTTTAATTACGGAGGAGAAAAGAGACTGAAGGCCATCTTATCACACACGGTTGTCTCCATTTACCACAAGCCCTTCTCAGCTAGAAGACATTAACATCTCTAACACCCAAGCACACGTACTGCAGCGGGCTGGAACCATGCTGTACCAGGGGCTAATTAGGCAGAAACAGGCTGTCCCTGCTGCAGCCCTGCTCTCGAATAGACGAAGTCAGGGTAGAAGGGGAAAGAGGCACAGCGAGGTAGAGCAGCCCATTGCTGAGCTATGGCAAATCATGACCAACAAGAGGCAAGTACCCAGGTCTCGTAACTTCCAGTTGTTTCCTAAAAGCATACGTTGCTATTAGTTAAGGCCAAGTATCCACTGCTGCGTTAAATGATATTATGACCTGATGAGATGCAAATTTTAAGAAAATTCTTATTTAAGACACATAGCGTTTGAAAGCTTGACAGACGCTCTCTAAAGAAGTCACTTTAGTGTATGCTAGACACCTTGGCCACAAGTTTTCTACACAGAAATATTTAAGCTGAAAATTGCAACAACAAAACATTTTCAGACAGCCAGATCATAAAGGCGCCTTGCATAAAAACTCAAGTTTCAAATTTTTTTGGTAACATTTACAGCTATCTACAGCCAAAGCATACCAGGTCTCAGCCCATCTAAGCAAAAGACAACCTACAATCTCATCTTTATATGAAAGTCACAACACACTTTCAATTAGACAGCAAGGATAATGTTCTTGCATACCACAAAATATGTTAGGACTGTTCTTGGTACTTGAGAATTCAACAGTACCTAACTTTGGCTGACTCCAGAGTCATACTCCCTTTTTGAAGTTCTTTGGCTTCCTCATTTCAGAAACTGGGCCTATGTCATGGATTAAACCCAAAACTCATTTTCTATTCCAGCCTCCCTCACAGCAATAAGGGAGATATTTAGCAGTGGGAAATGCTTGTTAGAGATCTTCTGTGTTTGATGTAGTACCATTTCCCTAATGGGCCTTGAACAATTTCCATGTTTTGAAAGCAGAGAGATTTCCTTTTAAAAATGAAATAAGCAGTCTGATGGGAAGTTGACCTCCATGAAATATTTCCTCCCATTTTCACTTTCTGTGGCAATCCCCTACCACTTTCCCCGTTTTCTTTTATTCTGCTCACATGCTGACTTTTTAAGTGGCTGTGAAAAAACGTGAGCTACAACTTCCAGGTGACCATGAACTGTTGCTAGGCTGACTCCCCTACAGTGTTAACTGTTGAGGTAGAAATTTTCTTCACTTCAAAATACAACAATCTCTGTAGTTTAAGCCAGCAAGGAGGCAGTGTTCTTCACTGAAAAAGGCACTGGCACAGTTTCCAGCATGGACCCATTAGTATGGGTGTTAGCTCACGTACTGGTTTTTACTTCTGAACGCCTAGGTACTGCCTTTAGAGATACAGGTGAGGGGTTATTTCTATATTAAAGAGAAATCAAATGCATACAGATGAACTTTCCAGGATTACTGCTTGGGCTGCTATCAGACGCTGAACCTTTGAATACTTTTTACCCTCAGCTCCTCCAAGCCAGTGTCAGGACCTCCGAACTGAGAATTCCTGTTACAGTTTAGTTAGCTTCTCTGTTTTTCACAAACTGAGTGAAGTTTTCATTGTAAGTGTTAAAATAATCCCTTATGTGGAGAGACATGCACCATCTTTTCTCATTCAATTAATGATATTTACAATCTCAGTTCTTCAAAGAGTCTAGTTATTTTTTTTTTCCTTTTACATGCCAGAATAGTATTCACAAGTGTGAATACTTGTTTAATGATGCACTTCTTGGATGTTTTCAGCAGTGAGATGCATCACTGAGTAGCCTTGCTCTTGAATAAACTAAGACCAACAGTTGGGGTTTGGAGCAGGTATTTTTAAGCCTAGTACTATTAAATATTACACTCTTCTCATTAAATTATTAGGCCTATTTTAAATATTGATATACTAACTTCAGCCTTTATTGTGTGCTTCTCAAATGTACTGTAAAACCTATACAGATGTAATGAAAAGATCTTTGACCCACAGGGCAGTATAAATATTGACCCAATCGTTTTAAAGCCCCAATTCAAAACAGACACAAAAGAACTCTCTTAAATAACACAGCCAAAATCCCCAGCAGCTGGAAAAATGCCACATCATCTTTCATTTGGATGAGGGCAACGGGATCACCACAGAATTTACAAACACGCTGAAGCCAAGCCTAGTCCTACAGAATCCTACCTACCACCCTCAGGCTCCACTTCACACTTTCACTCTGTGGTCTGTGTTGCATTTTCTGCCCAAAGAAACTCATCATCACTTCAGGACACAAGAGGGGAAAGGACCTTCCAGGTCAGAAAAATCCTCTCCTCTTTTATCATAAGGAACCACTTCATGCAGTCTCATGAAATGAGAAAGCTCCAGCTCACGGTACAGTATTATTGCTCCAGGCTCTTGTAGCAAGCTCATATTCTGTGGCTGAGCTACAGCATATTAGTACCAGTTGTCAGCGATGTTCACACATAAAAAAAAGCAGGCCTGTCCCTGTAAAAGGAGAAACTATCCCCGCTCCTTCCCTTGAAAACGGCAAAACTGCCGTTACTAAGAAGCTGTACAGATTGAGTCTCTCTGCCTCTGGATATCCTCAGCCTGTCAGTCAGAGCAAGCCAGAGCTGGGGGCAATAGCTGTCTGTAGGTACCTCTGTAGCACTAGGGTCTCATCAACCCACCTTCTCGCAAATACATTTAAAAGCTTGAGGTATGAATTGTGCAAGCTGGCCTCTGAAGCAGGGACTCCTTCCTGCTAAACCATTCGGTTGGGCTGTGCTACTGCTCTATTGGCACCCAGCAGAGCAGGGAAGCTTCAGCCACACATCCCTTCCTATGGGGTAAGCATCACCTCAGCACTTGCAGTAGTTTCCCAACACACGCTTCCTTTGGACAAATGGGATCATCATCTGTTTACAACAGCACTTCTGCAGAAGGCGTTAGAAATCGCTGTTGACTCCCCAGGACTGGACGCTTATGTTTAGTTTCATGACACAGACTGTTAGCTGATCTCTTTTCATGGTGCTGTGGATGAGACTGGGTCTGCATCCTCTACGTTTTCGGCATGCTGCCGTGTCAGCGTGGTAACCTAGCTTTAAAAATAGAGAGGAATAAATCAGTAATTGCTAGTGAGATGAAGACGACAGCATGTACCATCCTCAGACTTTTAAAAACCTAAATGGCTCCACCATAAAAGCAATTAGGTGCTTTGCTCCTTTTCTTCAGTAGTGTCAGAACTGCACTGAGTCAATGGCTAAGTGTCTTCTCCTAACATCCATTTGATTCTGCAACATAACTTCCAGATAAAGGATGCAAGAATAATAATGCACAAACTGTCTGACAATACATATTTCTTCTCCTACTCTGCCTATGCATCCATTGATGTATTTATTCATAGACAGAAATCACAGTCTTTCTCTGGCTTTGCTTTGCTAGCTAGGCTAAACACACCAAACGCTTCCAGCCTCCTCTCATCTCCTGAGAAATGCTTTTTATTATCACTCCTTTTTATTCTAGTAGACTTTCTCTTCACCTGGTCGAGTTTTGATTTATCTTTCTTCAATGCTCATGACCAGAATAAGAAAAAAATGAAAGAAATGGCATTCCTTTTTTAAAAAAAAAAATAGTGAGGAATTGAGATATGTTTTAGTCAGGTCATAAAAATACAGCAATGCAATGAATATTGACTGGTTTTGCTGTAGTTAAGAAACATTACAGAAACAATAAGATACGTAACAGACACTAACTTGTCACATTAATTAATTTTTCTTTTTTAAAACCCATGTTGAGAATCATTCAAGTAATAATATGAAATCCGCCAGCACTCTGAATACAAATGAAGCAAATATTCCAGAACCTTCAGCAATAAAAGAATTTCATACTGAAAAATACAGTTAAAATCATAAAGCTGTCCTGCCATCTGTTTAAAACAAGAAGTTTTAAATTCCCTTGTTATCAGACAATAGCAAAATGCTATGTATGACTATTTTGGAGGATTATCTTTACTGATGACAGCAAAATATACTTAAATATGCAAATACATAGTAAGCGTGTCAAACTGCAGGATACCACATTATTATTATTACCAAATTGTAAGATCAGAGCTTAAATGAATTTGCTTAACAGACCTTCATTGCAGCTATGACCATACTAGGATGGGCAGCGAAGGTGAACCTAGCACATAAAAATCAAAGAGAAATGGCACGTGGTTGCAAGAACCTGTATGCATTTTCATCCGAGGCTACTGTGTAATCTGCTGATAAAGCCGTTCAAACAGAGAAGTCTGATCAACCACTTTTTAACATGGCTCTTGTTAATGTCCAAAAGCAGTCATGCTGGACCTGGGTACCTGGCAGGACACATCGGAGCCAGCCCATAATTAAACGGTCAAATCACACAGAGGTATGAAGAAACGAGCGAGGCACACGGATACTTATTTTGCACTGAAGGAGTCTTGAGCAATTAGTTTACTGTTTGCCTTGCCTGTAAGTTGTCAGATGGCCACTCGACTGCAAAGCAGGCTTCTGGGGGCTCTTTGCCTCTTCAGCTTGCCTTCTTTCCAAGTTCTGTTCCTGCTCTCAGAAATAAATGTCGAGAGGATGGCTCTGCTAAGCCTGGCTGCCACTGATGTATCTCGAGAACGGCCATCCTTACAGTCTTCCACGTGTGGCATAACATAAGTGGCATGGATCTGAAACTACAAACCTAGGATAATTTATTAGAAGCATATGGCTCCTGCAAGCATGAAATTTGCTGCTAACTAACTTACCAGAAAGCTACAGGCGACAGCAAGTGAAGAGTCCAGACTGGCCGCATATATAAAAATTCTTGGTAAGAATGACTTTATTGGCAGCCTTTTTGACCCATCATCTGCTTGACTCCAGCACTATCCAGACTCACCAATTAGGCTGCAAACCCTGAGAGGATTGCTGGTGCATGGAGAATTACACGATGGGGTCAGTGACACTGATGGAGGGCTGCACTGAACACGCATCTTTAGCAGGAGCTCTGAGCTGACTGCAGGAAGAGCAGTCTAAAGCACTGTCCAGATACTCTGCTAGACACCAGACACTACGTACTGTTTTCCTTTCTCTGCAACAGAGAAGAAACAGAAAAGGAAGGGAACAAGAAAACAATGCAAGAAGCGGCTCAACCAGCCAACAAGTTAGGGAAAGCTGCAGAGCTACAACCACCAGTTGTCTAAGCTAAATAAAAACTTAACACAAGGGGAGTGGGTTTTTTTGTTTTGTTTTCCCCCCACTGATTCATGTAATTTTTATGTAACTTCACTAATAAGGCAACAGCAAGCAAAGGAGCCAGATTCCTAATTTAAAACCCATACCATTATCCAGGCAGTAATTTACTGCTTTGCACAGCGTCTGGCAAACAGGATAGTCAAATGGCTAGAAAGACGGCTGCGACTCGTGCCTTGTCTCCATACCCATTTGTAGTCAGCTCTCAGGAAAACCTGTCTGGCCAAGGATGCTGGCACGCAGGCTTCTCTCAGTTCATCACTTTGTTTAGCAAGGCCTACCTTTCCACACTCAAAACAACAGGCCCTGGTTGTGACAAAAGCAATTGGTTAAAAAATAATAGCTAGGGAAAAAAAAAAGAAAAAAAAAAAAAGAGAAAGCAATCACGTAGAGGGTGTATCATCCTGACATTATTTCTTCACGTAGTTCCACTGTCATCACAGGACCACTTTACACAAAGAGAAGGAAACAAAGAGAATTTCCTATATAACCTCCTTTTGTAATGTATCTGTAATTTTACAATAAACATGAACCCAACCATTCTCTGCAAAAGCAGCAAGTGGCATTTCCTTCCTGGTCTTTGCACTATCAGCACTCCAATAGATAAATATTTCCTTTCTTTAAATAGACGCTGCTAGGATTGTGTTTAGAAACAAGTTTCACCTAGTTGTCATGAATTATTAACCAGAAAAAACCCCTCTTATTGCCCTTTACAGAGGCTTGATTTGCAAGTTTAAAAATCAAACTGACACGTCTCTTGTACAAATACCCAACCTTTTAAAAAATGCTCTGAGCATTATAAATACATTTTTTTCATGAATATGAGAACAACAATTCTATAAATAGCTATTCTTCACAGAACTGCTTGAAGACATTGTTTTTACAGACAACAGTAGGAAACTGAAAGAGGTCTTAGTGCCAAACATATTAAAAAGTGAAATAAACTTGCCAATCAACTCCGGGTTTCCATTTATTATTACAAAGTTTGCTGTTATTTTTCAGCTTATACAATTAGTTTATGCAAGGGAAGGAACAAAACAGAAGGCTGCACTGCGTTCTGGCATAGCTACTGGGTTGGTGTGAATCAGTCAGAGCCTTCAGCTTCTGAGGGAATTCACTTTGCTTCTTTGGGCAGTAATTCAACAATTCTGCACTGTCAACAGATGAACCCGCTATTAACTACCACCACCTTGTACAAGCACAAGCAAAGTAAGACAAGATTTTTATTCTAACCTCATGATATGATTTCCAAATACAGTGACTCAAAACTGTGCTCTGTCTCCTCTAAAAGGCAAACAGGAAGATAAATGTGATCTAATGTTAATAATGTTAATAGCAAATTGCCTGTACAGTCTGCACCTTTAATGGTTGCTACCTTTGCAAGCCATTTTTGCACTGATATCTAAACATAAAATCAACAGGAACTCCTGAATAACAGCTACTCAACTGGTAAACCAGGTTTCCCAAGCCAGAATACTGCAAGTACGTGTTCAGTCATTTTGGCATATTCTCCAACGCAAGTCCAAAGCTCGAGCACTACCAAGTTCTAACAGTTCTCGTTTTCAACAGGGAACCGGTACAAGCACTTACTTCATAAGTACTTGAAAAATCATATGTAAATAAGGAGGAACACGTTCAGCTCCTAGTTTTGATACAGTACTTTGCTATAACAACTGCGACAATAATTCACTACTACATGTCTGATACACTATATGAAACAAACTGTACCCAGTTGCTCAGGGTACCGACAGTCTTCCACCCCAGTGCAGCTCCACAGTCTCCAACAGCTGGAAACATGATAGTGCTGATTTCACGGGGTGACACGGATGTGGAAGTGGAGAAACGCAGTGATGAATCAGGCCATGAGCTTTCCCAACAGCCCCCCAGCCATAATAGTGATCTAAGCATACCGGAATGTTTTTTAAAGAAAGTAAGTGTCCGGCGAGGATTAGTAAGAACTTAGTGACGTGGCCCACCAGGCACGGCCAGGGACCACGTGGCAGTTCAGGAGGCAGAATTCAAAGGGAGCTCTGGCCTCTGGGAATTCTGGGTCTGCCATGCACCACAGCCAAAATCCTCAGTGGATGGAAGGCAAGACAGAGAAACCACAAGCCAACTATGAACCACATCAGCATCCCAAATCAATTCTTGCCTGTAAACCAGAACAAGTATACACGCCACTGGCCATCAGATCATTAAGATGGCTGAAAATTACCAAGTCTTCCATTCATCTCTCCAAGCTTTTTGCACAAAGGATGAGCCACAGGCCTGTTGCATTTGCTCCCCAGAAGAGCAGAGGAAAGTATGCTGACGTAATGTTTGCCTGCTGTGCCAGGACTGGCATGCAAGGCCTCCTGACTCCTGCCCATCAAACCACAGTAAACAGAAAGAACCACTCTGGAGGAGGAACCTTTTCTCTTACCTTATTTTGATCTGTCCAGTAAAAGAAAAATCCCTGGGGATCTGTTCTGAGAATAATTGGAGTCACAACAGTGGAGTCCTGGAAGAAAAAAAAGACAAACAAAAAAATTCATGTCAGCACACAGAACACGTAATTATGCACTAGCTGCTTTGCCACCCATATTAACGAATCGCAACATCTAAAAATTACCCTGAAGGTATCACTAGCAAGATGTCACTAAAAGAATTTAGTATCACCTGCCTAATCTCCATTTTCCTGACATAACGCATTTCCATTACTGAGAAGACAGCACTAAATAACTCCAGACTTGTCAACACATGGAATTACTCCAGAAAAGCTGGAAGTAGACGAAGTTAAACAGGCATAACACACTGTCAAATTAGAGCCCACATAGTAAAATACTATAGTTATTAGAAGTCCACTGCTCACCTTGATCCAAATTAACCTTCAGACAGACAAGAGCTGATTGCTTATAAGCTTTACTTGAACTTACGAAGACTGAATTTGCCTAGAAAACCTGGAATAATATCCACTACATTTAAGACTTTTGTCAATTACTTCCCATTAGTATTTTTCTACTTTTTCTACAATCCAGCTATGAAGATTTTAGTAATGGGAGTGTATACATTCCACCCCACCTCCAAATCAGTTGAAAATTTCTCTACTCTGGTAACATCCATAGCTCAGGTCATTTAAAACCAAGCACATTTGTAAGTACAGCAGCCTGGTTTCCTACATATTCACGTATTCTCGCTGACAGTGGGTACCTGACTCAGGAGATACCAGATCTAAGTGAAGCCTTTCCCGCAGCTGGGCGTTCATTACATCTCTCACCCATCGGGATTCCCTGGTGCTTAACAATAACCAACATCAGTGCAGCCTGGTCCTAATAGGATTCCACCTCTCTTTCCTCTACTATTTCATGACATCTGTAAAAATGCTGTTGTTTTGAGACCTCTATCTGTTTGCCAAACTCAATTTAAAAGTTATGGAGGGAGCACAGAAAGGAGGAGGAAGACAGGCAGACAGAAAAATTGCCTAAGCCTTATCTCCACAGGAACCCAGGCTAAATACACAATTCCTCCTCAAAAAGGATGTGTATTTCTGTTAAATTGTTGCAGGTATTTTACAGCTTTAGCATTCACCTATTTCCAAAGCAGCACTATGTGAGGTCAGTTTACATTCCTTTAAGGAAAAAACTTGGCTCTAATAGGTTCAAATTTAAATCAAACATTTAACTGTAGTTCTTCTAAGTGCAAATAAAGTTGATGGAAGTGACATTAGCATAAACAAATAAACACCAATTTATGCAAGTGCCATTCCCAAGGCAAGAAGAAACGCTTGTCTATATTATGCCACCAGTACAGTCCTCTGTGGCAGAGTACTGAACTCCCAGCAATGGGCATTCATGAAATGGAGAAGCTGAATTATTCCCAGTTTACAGCCAGAAAAAATGAGACCGAAAGAAGCTAAGTGACAGGCCCAGCACCAGTCAGAAGCCTGCGAGGGAACAAGTAGAAGAATAAATTGGAGTAAAGCGTGAGTGTGTTTTTATCTCAGCACAAGAGAAATATAAATAGAAAAGCGAGTTCTACACTAAGAAGAAATACAAGATCAAACCCCTAATTAAGCGTAAAAGTCCTCTTTATAACTGGAAGATCCAGGCTGTGGATTAACTAAGCCACAGGTATACTGACACTCAAATGGGTGCCAAGGGAGCTTTCGGAGGCTGGGAACAAGTGAGGCTGTACCAATGCCAGGTGGTGCTGTGGGAATGTCCCAGCTGGGATCAGAGCTAGTCCACAAAGCACCACTCACCCTTCTCTTCGTCATTACAAAAAAACAGCATTCGATGCACTCGCCCTAAAAGAGCGGACATACAGAATTTGTACCATCTTTTTTTTTTTTCCTGTTTCTCCATAGTTCCTAGTTATCTTGTGCATGTGAGAATCAGGTACTGTTTGTGCGCAACAGGCAAATTTATTTTTAAAAAAATGCCAAGTCCTGAAGAGATGTTGACTAATTGTCTATACCCACAAGCTTTTACAAAAGTGTTCTCAAACCTCTGCCTTTCAGAAAGAAAAAAAACCCTGCTCTGGAGATACAACTCTCCTTTTTTAGCCTATTTCACTATGTCCCATGCAGCCTGTCTGTAAATATGCAAAATGAGGCAAGAAAAAGACTAAGCGTCCTCCTGCCTTCCAACAAGATATACACAGCTTCAGGGGGGAAGAGAAGGAAGTGATGGGAAACAGACAGGCATGAAGCGATTATGTCTAGGATTAATCAATTTTGCTGGTTAATCACTTCAAATCAGTTGCTTCAACCCAAAAGCTGTTTGGATTTGTCTGTGCTGATGACATACAGCTGTCAAAGTAATACTTTTGTAGCTGTAAAACGCTGACTATAATCAGACTCAAAAAAGTGGAAGATGGAGGGAAAGAGCCTTCAATATCTATTAGGTGACATAAAGGGAACCTCATCATGACAGGGATAATGATGAGTCTTAATTTAAGGTCCTCTGTTGCTCCAGGAAGTTGTTTGTTTGATGTTTGGGTTTTTTAAAATCAGAAAAAAGCAGTTGTGCATTATGCATCTTTTCTAAATTAACTACACTACTCTGACATTAAGCATAGCACAATTAACATGCTGACGAACATGAGAACCCCACGCTGTCATGCTGTACACAAACACAGGATCCGAGAGTAACTTTGTATGTGTGACTGTGTACATGTAACTTAGGGACTCTTCCACACAGTTAACAGCAGCAATAAAAGTCACGGGTACAATGTTTTATATGTTCCTCAAGATAGCTATAACTCTTATAAGTCCCTGCCACCAAAAAGCACATTCTGTAGTTCTGCGTGTAGGGGAATGGAAATAAACTTCTCTAGTCAGCTCTGCAAGTCCTGCTCCCCACTCTGCAGCGATGCGGAGTCTTTTGTCACGTGGAATAGGTTTGTTACTTCTACGCTGCTCTGCAATCAGTGCCTGCAAAGGCAGGCAACAATTGAAAAGATACATGAAAAACCCTTTATACAATATACATCCAAGAAGAGCAACGGTTCAAGGCTCTGAAACAAAAACTTGTTTCAAATGACAATGCTCTGGTACATTTATTTACAAAAACTATTGTACTATATGGGAATAACTGGTTTATTACCCAAGCTGCAGTCATTCAGGGGAGTATCCTGAAGCCCATTAATTCAATTTCCTCACCCAAAGAGCTGACCTGTCTCATAAGTCTCTTGAACAGATTTACCAACCATACACAACTCCGAAGAAGAGAGTAGCAGACAGGACACAATAAAGGGGGAAAAAAACCAAACAAACAAAACTCGAAGAACAAACAAATAGGGAGCAGACATTCATTTCTTCTCTAACCCACTCAGATCCAGAATGCGAGAATAAAACGGGGGCAGGGAAGGTCAGTGTTGTCCATCTCTAAAGCTGATGGTTTTGGAAATTAACACATACTTAAGTGTCTAGTAGGGGCATAGCTCTTATGATCCTCTGGATGTCAACAAAGCAAGCAGCCCTTTGGGTAGGAGCCCCAGATTCTTGGACACTTCCAAGTATACATGGAAAGAAGCAGCTGGAGATGACCAAGGCAAAAATCAGATGTGATCAGAAAGCGGAGAGGAAGAAGAGAAAGGCAGTGTCCCAGTCAATGATGCAAATAGTTGCAAGTTATCAGGCTTTTAAATGCCATCCGTGGCTGCTTGTGCCAAGCAGTGGCTTGGTTTCCAACAGACTGCTATTGCAAATTCCTTGAATAGAAAGACTTGGAGCAGCCCTAACCTGGCAGTCCCAGTGTGCTCCATATCACAGCAGTCTAAACTTAAGTGAGTAATTTTTTTAAAGGGCTTTTAATTTCACCTTTAAAAGCCCCCCACCTTTTTATTTGTTGACTTAGGGCCAATTCTCTACTTTCCTCCAATTTCACAGCCTCAAATGAGTAATGTGGTTGTTCTATACTTATTCCATTAAGTTGCCTCCTAATTGGCTGGACGACCTCAGACCCTGCATTAGCAACATTCTTTATTTTCTACTTTTAAACGAAAAGGTTTCAAATTTATGCCCACAAAGTGCCACAAAGAACTCTGGGATCCTTACCAACCAGTCACAGCAGAACATGGGCATAAAAGATCAATGGACAAACTCAGATTTAAGTGCCTGCCAGGTAACTGTTTCAAGGTCTGATTTTAAGTGTGGGTCCCCTAGACTACATCTAACATCAGCGAGCCAAAAGTGCTACCTCCATTTTAATACTACTGACCAATAAAGACTATCATACAAAGCCAAACAGTGAAGAGCATGGAAACCTTGCTTTAGTTCCTTTCTAACGATATGCCCATGTTTCCTAGTCCCCAGAGCATCCCTACAACCAGGCTGTGCACCCAGCCACGAGGGATGGAGCCTTCTACCCTACTCCACAACCATCACTGGTAAGACCTGAAGAGACACAAGGCGAGAAAGAACAGCTACATAAGGGTGCACCGCTCCTGCCACCTACGTCCTGGGCTTTGGCCCTTGCTCCCAGAGCTCTCTGTACTTTATGTATTAAGGCAAGGGTGTAACACTATTGTCGCTGTGTTTTCTGCCAAGCACAGTTCAGTGTTAAAATGATCAGAGAACGGCACAGGCTGGGACTAGCGTGCCTGCAATGCAAGTATCAGGACAATCCTGCCATAGATTAAAAGTTTCTAAAGGATCTTAAAAGTACCTACAGGGGAATGAAAATCTACACGTGCCTTTGTCAACTAGCAAGACCATGAGTCAGATGAGTATGGGTTTTAATAAATCACAGATATAGATAATGATGATGTTTCTTAGAAACAGTTGCAGTCAAAATTCACATCAACAGATTTTAAGAAGAAAAGCAGACCAGTCTATCTTCAGCTCTTACAACAGATGGGGCTCACAGCACTGCCTTATTAAGCCAGACCGTTGTTTCCTGGTTTTGCCTCAGATTTTCAGAGACGTTGAACATCCCCAAATATAACCTGAAAACTTTTACACACATCATTATTTCATTTGCTTGAACCTTCTCCTGGAAAATTTCTGCCAAACCTTCCAAACACAAAGCTAAGAAATACAGGTTGTTTCTAGCAGAGGCAAAATTTTCTGTAACTTTTCTTTCACTTTGGTGAAAGGGCTTGAACTCTGCTTGAGCAAGGGCATAAGGCTGCAGCAAAGGTGTGGAGAAGAGTCCCTGCAAAGACTTTTCTTGCCACTTGACAAGCCAAGGGGATTACAGGCTTGGAGGAGTGGGGAAGGAACGAAGGAGAAGGGATAGCAAAACCACACTTTACACATATATTAGCTGTTAAATTCCATAATACACTGGGTGTACCCAGACTGGAGCTAAGCAGGATTACCCAAACAATTAGCACTATAAATTTCTTTAGGCTGACAGCTGAACTATGAGTGTGAGGGATAGAGTACCTGTTCCCTGGTTTTGCAGTGAACCCCTGAAATAATCTGGAAGGGTAAAGATGTCACCTTTTACTGAGGGCAGAAGAAAATCTGCCAGGTAAAGGAACAGATTGCAAGAATGAAATTTTGGCGAAGGTGAAATGAGTGCTGGAGGTTGGAAGCAGGACCAAAAAAATTAGAACTGGAATTGAGTTCACAGGACCCATAAAATGGAATCCCACTTGTTCAATAGGAACATACAGGAAAACATTCTTCACTATAAGGACAACACAAGCTGTGTGGAGCGGTTGACACACTGGAGGGAAGGGACACCATCCAGAAGGACCTGGACAGGCTTGAGAGGTGGGCCTGTGCCAACTTCGTGAAGTTCAATAAGGCCAAGTGCAAGGTCCTGCACATGGGTCAGGGCAATCCCATGCACAAATAAAAGCTGGGCAGAGAGTGGATTAAGAGCAGCCCTGAGGAGAGGGACTTGGGGGTGTTGGTAGATAAGAAGCTCAACACCAACTGGCAATGTGCGCTTACAGCCCAGAAGGCCAACTGCATCCTGGGCTGCATCAAAAGAAGCGTGGCCAGCAGGTCCAGGGAGGTGATTCTGCCCATCTACTCCGCTCTTGTGAGACCCCACCTGGAATTCTGTGTCCAGCTCTGGAGCCCCCAGCATAAGAAGGACATGGACCTGTTCGAGCGGGTCCAGAGGAGGGCCATGAAGACAATCAGAGGGTTAGACCGCCTCTCCTACGAAGACAGGCTGAGAGAGTTGGGGTTGCTCAGCCTGGAGAAGAGAAGGCTCTGTGGAGACCTTAGAGCAGCCTTCCAGTATCTGAAAGGGGCCTACAAGAAAGCTGGAGAGGGCATGTAGTGATAGGATGAGGGGTAATGGCTTCAAACTGGAAGAGGGGAGATTTAGATTAGCTATTAGGAAGAAATTCTTTACTGTGAGGGTAGTGAGGCACTGGAACAGGTTGCCCAGGGAAGCTGTGGAGGCCCCATCCCTGGAAGTGTTCAAGGCCAGGCTGGATGAGGCTTTGAGCAATCTGGTCTAGTGGGAGGTGTCCTTGCCCATGGCAAGGGGGTTGGAACTAGATGATCTTTAAGGTCCCTTCCAACCTAAACCATTCTATGATTAGAGGGGTTAAACACTGGAGAAACTTTGGTGATCATACCACAGGACAGAAGTCATCATTCTTCTAATTAAAGACTAACTTCCTGCAAGTTGAAAAGAGGTACCTTGAACGGGATTTATTTCTCAGAAGCAGACTACCCTGTCTCATTTCTCAAGACGGTCATAGTCTTGGGCTAATTATAGCCTTACCGCATGTAGTCTTGATTTGTCTGCATGAGTCCTTATTTGTTGTAGATGTTGCAAAGTACGCAGTCAAGAAAGAAGGAATAAAGGGAGAACTTTATAGCAAAAGTAGCCAAATGCCAACCAGGAAGATTTCTATCTCTGCCAAAGAGTTCTTAGGCAATGCTGAGCAAATACTTTAAATCCATCTGTTCACGGGCATAAATGCTGTATTCTGATTTTGAGGGAATACTGGAATTGTATTTCTGCATTTCATTTTCTAATTTTCAGAGATGCTGAGCCTAAATTCATCTGAAGTCACTGGGGAGGCATTCTGAACATCTGACTGTATGGCGCTAGGTAGTTTGAAAATTAGGTCCAAGGTATCTAATCACAGATTAAAAATTAGTAGGTTTTTTACGTTGGTCTCTTTTTTTGGACCTACAACAGTACAATTGGGAACACGTTTTGTCATCTAATGGGTCTTGTGAAAACAAATTAAAAAGTGCTTATGAAGCGTTTACTTTATAATAGATAAAAGACTCCATAATGATTATTTAATTTTATTTCACTACAGCCTTTGTTAAGAAAAAGGTCTTGAGCATTCAAACATTAAAGTCAAGAAAGCATGCAAGGTAAAGTTAGCAAAAGCTTTCCAATGGAGTTGACCATGCTCAGGCCTTCCCCTTTAATAAAGTTAACCATTGAGAAATTTTAAACTCAATCCAATTACTCTCCCATGCTGCAAAAGGCCAAACCCACAACTTCTACTCATTTAGATAAAATATTTTTATATAGCACAGAGCTGATATTTGTTTACCACATAAAGATTAGCAACAAAGAAAGAAAAAACAACAAAAACTCTAGAATGTTGAACTCACTTCTTCCCTCCAGACTGAAAACATTCAGAAAAAATAAACTCTTTTTCAGTTTATTGTTTTAGTTTTATACACACAGAACAACGGTTGTTCATTTTTCATGGCCTCAGTAATGTACTGTAGTGACAGACTTGTGCAGAGTTTAAAAACAAAACAGAAGGCAGGGAAAAAACCAAGGTACTTGAGCATCAACATCTTAAAATCACTTCTGAAAATTTCCAGGTTTTTGCTTTGTTTGATCTCAGCTTATCCATAATATTGATACTTTGATGTTATATTTACTTTTAAGGTTAAAGGGGATGTATCTCATACTCTGGCTAATCTTCTTTAAAAGATTCTAAACAAATAAAGCCCAAAAACTTTACATAGCACTCACCGTCTGAGCTCAAAAATGTTTTGTAAAGACGAAGAAGTGCTCTAAGAGAAAGGCATTAAGACAGAACTTAAAAGACCTAGGTTCATTTTTGCTGCTCACTGGAATACCTGGTGAAATGCTGTAGCCACTAAACGATGCTACCTATCAGGAGGTTTGTTCAGTAACTAAATATTTAGAAAAAAATACATGTTTATAAAATTGGAACCACGCCCTCAATTTAGGGAGAGTTACATTACCTTACCGATATAGTTAACTTGCAAGTAAAAGTAAATACCGTAAGCCACAGAGAGACCAGTCAAATTCTTTATGCAAAGTACATATTATCACTAGGGTAGATAAGAAAGCCTTTAAGCAACAACTGAAAACGAATCTATTTTTGAATATACACCATCATATTAACTTGTTTCAGCGTGCCAGTTAATGCTCTTCGAAAACATCGGTTCAGCTGTGCTGTAGCTGCTGAGCTATTTGTTAACTCAGTTATGTCTATCTTGTTCCTACTACAGGCCAAAGAAAAATAAAGCAAAAAAAGACAGCCGAGGCAGGTTCCAGCCCCTTCAGACGTCAGATCAGTCCTGAGAGAAGTTGCCCTTTATACTCAGGTTTCATTAACCTTCTCACCTAGCAACACACATTCTGCTACATTAAGTTTAACCCCCTAAAAAAAGCTTCACCCGTGGATTTAATGGCATCCTTTTTCTTCATTTATTAATCTGCTTTAAAACGCTCATCAGGAAGAGCTATTATAACCTGGGTTTCGGTATAGCAGAGTGGATCAAGTCAGTTCTTCTTTAAGCATTCCCTCTCTCTCACAGCTGTCGTTTCTCTCTCGGAATAAGAGAGCGCGTCTGTTCAAAGACCAGACCGGTACTGAAGAGACTCAGAGTCTTTTCCCAGTAGTAAGGGAAAAGTAAGGTTATAAAGGCCCAACTGAAGGCAGCATGAAGAAACGGGACTTGAAGGAGCGAGTGCTCAGCCACCTGGCATCTTAAACCAGACACACGCGTGCATACATCCACAAAATAAACCACCTAAGCATCCAGCTAGTTTTATCTTTCACCTATTTAAACGTCAGCTATTTCTGTTCAGTGCCTTGCGAATCCAAACTACGCAACGAGAACAAGAGTTAATTCTAAAATTTGTTTTCCGACCTGTAATACTGTTACAGAATAAACCAAAAACAGCGCGAGGAAAAGCAAAGTAACAGGACAACAATCATCTGTTTGGCTTTAGTGCTTTATGCCCTGATACAAAACGGAATTTGTGAATAGACTCTGTTAGGCATCGGATGGTGTAAGTGATACCACATCCTATCCTGATGCACAAGCGTGACTTGTCTTGCAAAGCCCGAACTTTTTAATTGATCCTAATGCTTTTGCAATTTAGAAACTGAAGATGGTCCACAGAGGAAATGGAGTCTCAAGCCTCCTGAGCTGCTTGCCTTCCGCCTGCCTGTGGGTGATCTCCAGTGGCCGACACAACCTCTCCCTCTCTGCTCTCAGCAAAGCTCCGGCGAGGCGTTCCTCTTTCAAACCGGATCGTCACCACGCTGGGAGGGGGGGACAGGACACTGGGTGAGGTTCACGTGTAACACACAGCAGACCTCGCGGCTGTTCCTCAGAGAGGGGGTCCACAGAACAACAGCAATACCACATCTGCTTATTAGCAGCCTCGGAGTTACTAATTAAGCACAGCACTACTAAAAGCTCAGGATGTGAAGTCCACAGGTGGATCAGTTTGAACGTCTGGATCGCTACGGCTTTTGTCAGACTGTTCTGCACACCACGCTGCAGCATCCTTCTAAAAAGCTGGCATACGTTCTTTAACAACTGTTACTCTGTACACCATGAAATTCCTCACACGCCTCTCATGCTCTGGTTTAAATCCTTCCAGCATTCCCATTTAAAAAAGACGCTACTTTTCAGTGGTTTATCATTTAGCTGGAAAAAAATTTGCTTGGGGCTGAAACTTGGTACAAGTCATAGGAATTCACCAAAACCACTCTTTTGCTTTATGAAATGTGAAGCAAAGTCAACAGAGCCATCTCTAAAGTGCCAAACAGAACAGCAGGGAAGTGTACTACAAGGGTATGCCTTGGACAGGAACAAACGCTGCCCAGCGCACAGGCGATGCCCAAGAACCCAACTCCCATTCTCACTCGGAAACAGTAAATAGAAAGCGGTGCGTAATAAACATCAGTATGTGAGCCTCGCGTTTCTGAACAGCCCTGTTAGCACAGCAGATCCAAAGTACTCATTATGGTCAATTCTGTCTTACTGTTACATTTTGTAGTTTACTATTTCTCATCACAGCCTATTGTTTCACTGGAGAGTTTGTGCATGCCTATTTACATGACAAACCACAGAGGTTCAGATTAATAATCATCATTTTTAAAAAACCCTTCGAGCAGATTAATTTGATAGACAACAAAGGCTCTGAAGTGAATATTGGCTACTCAACAGCAAATACATTTCAAAGTCACTGAATGTGCATTCGTGTCTCAAGACCTTCTTACAGCCAGAGTACCAAAGGAGATTCATTCCCCTTGAAATCTGATTTTGTGGGGCTTCCGTTGGTGAGAAGAAACACTACAGGCAAGATAGGAAGGCTGGGGGGCAGAAAATGCATACATATACACACAATGCGTGGTCAACAATGAGTTAACGCTATTATTCTTCATACACCATGAGGCTCAATAGGCATCAATTTTCACAAGGCTGCTGTGAAAGCACTCCCTAAACACAACAGGACTCTTTCTCATCTCAGCCACACGTTCCAGGTCATACCTGTGTATCGCTGAGCAACACCTTTAACCTGAAATGCACATCTTTTGCCAGAATTTAGCCATTTTTTATTACTGCAGCCTTTAGGTTTACAATTGAGAACCTTTTTTCCCCCATTAGTCTATAGCAGACAGGTTAGCCACCAGACATCGACTGTGCCTGGAGAACACCTCTTCTCCTCCAAATTCTATGTATGCAATATGCTACTTGGGAAACAGCACTTAAACTAATAATTTATAGTGTTGCCAAATTGCTTGGACTTCCAGGCTGGAGACTTAAATCAGCATTATCTTGACCTCTGCATATACCTGTGGAAATTTTTTGGTAGCTTACCAAAAATAAAATAATAACTGCAATGACAAGGCTGAGGTTATGCTGCCTTTTCATATACTAAGGAAAATACGAACTGAAGGAAAACACTTTCTCAGGCAAGTCATTCAAGCTTAGTTCCCATCTATCTTCCAAACATGAATAACCTGGGTCAAGCCCATGTTTACTACTGCAGACAAGGTCAAGTCACTGAGCTTATCAGAAACGTATTAGCTTATTATTGTAAATAAAATTTCATGCTACAAGTTGTTCAGGTTTTTGGTGTTCTTTCCCTCCTCGAGAGTGTTTATCACAGGTCCATAGAGGTCAGGCTCACACGTTCAGCTGCTGGACGGGCTGAAAGCACTGGCAAAATAGCGATACGTAACAACAACACAAGAACAGTCGTTAGACACACGAATTACTCCTTCTCCCTCTCCCTGCTGTCCCTCCAGTTGTTGCTGCGGATGTCTTTAGCACAGACAAATTCACAGAAGAAATATTCGAGAGCTGCATTAGGGCTCTCAAAGTAAGTTATCCTCAACAATTCTCCTGACATTCAAACTACCTGCCCTCTTTCCCAACGACTCCTCTGCCCAGCTGGAGCCTCACTGTGCCCCTCTGGCTCCAGACACCATTCACAGATGGACTTTTGGGGCACCCGCAACGAACACCCAATGTCGTATTGCAGGAGCAAGGCTAGCAGAGGACTCGTCCTTTCCGTTTCCCTTCTGCGCAGCACGGCAGACTTACTTTTGTGCTCCGAGGAAAGAAAAGCTAAACGGAGAAAGGCTACCTTTCTCCGAAACAGTCACAGGCATCGCCTGCAAGTGAAGAAGGGAATCCCAGCTGCTGAACAGCTGTGCTCCCACAGGTGAAGCGAAAACCACACTCCTCTCCTAGGTGAGGCAATGCAAGAGCAAAGGGTTGGGAAGCAGCAAGTGGTAAGGGGAAAGCGGATGCGATTTTGAGGCGACTCTCATGCCCTAACGCACCAAGAAGGAAAAGCGCCTTCTGAAGAAGACGGAAGATGAGCGGGGGTACGGAGAACGCGTCCGGGGCTTGACAACCCCACCAGAGACTGAGAGACAACGAGAAGGGCAGGAGCCAGAAGGACGGAGAGGAGCCGGGAGGAGGAAACGGGAGATGGAACACGAGATAGGGAACAGGTTGAAACAACTACGTTTCGGCAACAGAGGCGACAACGCGCAAAATAAAACAAGGGCGGCAGGAGAGGGAGACGCTGGCGAAAGGAGCCAGCTCGCACCGGCCAAGCGAAGTGAGCCGGGAGAACCTTCGGAGAAAGTTTTACCCGGCAGCCGGCCGGCGCTTTAACAACGCCTTTCGGCTCGGCCCGGACCCCACACGGCGCCGGCCCAGCCCGGCCGGGGTCACCCGCCGCCGCCCGCCGCCGCCGGCCCCGACCGGCCGCCAACTCCTCCGCCGCGGGCCGGCCCCGCCGCCTCGCACCTGCCCTCCGCCGCGCACGGCGCCCCGCGGGCCGGCCCGCCGCGGCTCCCCGCCGCCGCCGCCGCTCCGGGCAAGGCAGGGCCGAGCCGGCGGCGGCCCCCACACGCGTGGCCGAGCCCCGCTTGCCCGATCGTTGCATAACCCCGCCGTGCCCCTCGCCCCGCCTGGGGCTCGGCCGGGGGGCAAGCGGGGGAAGCTACTCACGTCGTCCCACTTGACGAATTTGATGCCTTTCTTCAGGGTGTCGGAGACGCAGACGGGCTTGAGCTGGAGAGCGTGTACCCCTGGCTGTGCCCCGGCCATTTGCACCGCATTGACGCGCTCTCCCCCGGAGCGGAGAAGCCGCGGGAGGCGGCCGCCTCAGGGAGGGACGCCGGGGGCGCCGGAAACAACCCCAGGAGAGAGGCCGGCAGCCGGGCTCGGCGCGCCTGGAGCGGGCGGGCAAGCGGCTGCCCAGGCAGGGGAAGGGCGACAGGCTTCACCGCCGCCCGAGGAGGGACCTGGCGCGGCAGCGGCCGGGGCGAGCCATGCGGCGGCACATCCTCTATATACAGCCGGCTGGCCACGCACACGCCCGCCCGCTCCCTCACACACACACGCAGGGGGCACGGAGCGAACGGCGCTGCCCGCTCCGGCTCGCCTCCCCGCCCGCCCCTCCTCCTTCTTCCACCGCCAGGCTCGGCCCCCGAGGTTCCCCCGCGCCGAGGTCAACGCGCCGCGCCGGCGGCGCTGCGGCGACACCTGGCGGCGGCGGCTGGTGCCGCATCCGCCGCGGGGACGGACCCCGGGCTCCTCTGCGGGGGGAGGCCCCCGGACTCTCTTCCCTGGGCCTCTTCCAGCTTCTTCCCCTGCCATAAGAAACTTTCCGTCGCCTTTAGTGGGAGCTGAATCTGCTCCTTTACGATAGTCTGGGCAGGCAGCGTGCGCGTTCCAAGGCCAATTAATCCATTTGATCTGTTGTTGTTTTTTTTTTTTTATTATTCTTATCAAACTTCCATGCAAACGCAGGTGTCGCATCAGTCAGGATGAAAGTCTGCTCGCTCGCTGTCTGCTGTGCTTCAATTTCCGTTCGTTTGCCATGACTTAATAACAAATTCTGGGTTTGACCGCGCTGAGGTGAGTACAGGGTTGCTCTATGATGCGGTAAGGGAGAGAGATTTTCATCCTAGTATGTAGTATATAAGAGACCAAAAATAAAATAATAATATTCAAATCCCCCAGAAAATAAAAGCAAATGGCACTGATGCTACAGGACTTATCCAGGATCCCTTTAGCACTTGCATTCACAGCAGTCTACCAAAATCAACTGGATTTGGAAGACGTAAGACTACCATGGATGGTGGCACCTCTGTGGCGGTTTTCTCAACAGGTCTGAAATACGTTTTCACTTGGCCTAGCCTTCTTTACAGGCTCTGTTAGGGAAAAGCTATCGCAATTCCTGATGACACCTCATGATTCCCGATGATACCACAGAGCCCCGGCAATGCACTAGTCTGAACGTGGAAAAGGTGATCAGGCTCCGATACTGCTATCTGGTATTTCAGATACGAAGTACTGTTTGGAGCAATTTTGTGGCTTTTCAGACTTAAGTATTTTAATCTGATGGTATTTGGCTGAAGAGAAACGTGCCTTTTCTATGGCAGGTCTCTAATGGATTTTGCATCGAAAGGAGGAAGAAGCACAAAAGGAAACGGCACTATGACTGTGCCTTTTAAACAACAGTTCTGGAAAGTGCTTATGATTCAGCCTTTGCTGAAATCCTGGGCTCAGTGAAATCACTGGGAATTTTAGTTTCAACGCAGATAGCTAGATTATGTGTTATCGCTATTGCTTAATTAGCATCTGCTCCAGCTAAGAATACATTTCTTGGTACGTAGTACATATTGCAAACACTTAAATTCAGTGCACGTCTAAATTCAAGCTTTCTTTTCCACAAAGCATGGGATCAGTGACCTGGAAACTGGCTACGCTCGGCAGAATCACTACACCCAGAGGGAGTACGAGTACGGTATCATTAGATGATTGGACCAAGTCTGGCAAAAGAAGGACCAGACAGCTTTCTCCAAATATGCAGTAAGCCTCACTAAATATCTAAAGTATTGTGCATATCTTTTATTTCTTCTTGACTCAGCCCCTTTTAGTTGCAAGAAATTAAAGATGTACTGTTAGAAATAAACTCGGCAGCGGGCTTGTTCAAGTAGTTATTCAAAATTGTACATATCAGATGTGATACGTGCTGGTCTTATATTGCTGCAGGAACTGATTTCTGAATGTTTTCGGTTTTGTAGGTACAAAAATCTCAGCCTGGACAGTAAAATGATTGCCTTGTGTAGATAATACAAGTTATTTGAGTTAATTTTTGTGTAACGCGCTTAGGTACTGGTATTTCATTTTCAGGGGAATAAACTGAATACGCAGTATGTTTTAGATTCACACGTGGAAATGTATGTAGACAAATAGGAGAAAGGAGCAATAACTGATTTAGATAACAGATGACGTTGATCAAAGTCAGGTCAAATGAAGATACGGCAAAAGCTATACTGAAAGACCGTATCACGACGTGATACGAGAAATGCATTAAAAATAAAATTTACCCTTTTAAATCTGATTTCAGAGAAATACATATGAAATATCTCAATGTCACTTGCTATCCTGACTTTACAGGTGTAAATCTACATTTTTAAAAGAAGCAGTGGCCTCAGCCTTGAACATGCTTCAATGCAATGGCGCACCTAACGTACTAAGAATTAAACATAAGGGGCAGCATTTGCAGGATTTGGGATTGAAGATAAACTCAGCTTCACTAGAATTATACCACCCTAACTGCATTTTAAATTGGGCCAAATTATACTTTCATTATCAATGGGAGCAGGATTATTAAGTTCCGTAGAACAAACTTGCCACAAAAGAAATATTGAAAATTTGATTCTATCTTTCTGATAAAAGCTCAGTCATTCTGAGAAAAGCACCTTTCAAATAATGCAGACAGTAGAACTCAAATCTTACCAATGAGGGAGGGGTGCCGCAAAGTGTAGTGAAACTGCCTCGTATGAGACTGTCCTGTTAAGAGATGAAACACACTAAAGGCAGTAGTCCCAGGAGAGATCATCATTATTTGTTTTTAGTCACTCATTTACTAAAAGAATTCACCTATTAAATTAATACTTCCATAAACTCACGCCCACTGGAATATGTTTATATTTCATTTGATCCATTTACTAGACGTCATATGTAAATAACGTCAGCAGTCAGATACATCCTTTATCTTTATGAGTGAGACTGATAACTTATGTGGCACAGCCACTCAATCAGGTGACTCTTCAAGAGTGAATATAAAATTCTGGCACACAAAACACCACCATAGCAACAAAGACAGCCTGGCAACAGCAGCTGCTGCACGAAAAGAAATTGGAAAAGGAGGGGGAATCTTGTACAAAAGTCCATTTCCTGCATTTCCTGTCAAAATCATTTTTTTTTCCCCTTCATATCAGCGTCACAAATGTCTTCAAACACTGGGAGAATAAAGATTAATGCACAATGTTGGAAATTACGACACTGATAGTGTCTTCATGTATATGAAATGACCCAGTCTCTGCTGTACTCGTTGGGACCATATTTTACTCTGGATAGATTGACCTGGTACCTGGCACCTCTGGATCTCCACGCCGCAGGAAACAGCTCGCATTCTTCCATACAATGCCCCGTATGAGGAAGAACAAAGCCCTGATGGTTTGGAGAGAAGATGCTGCCAAACAGAATTCCTTACCCACTGGCAGCTGAGACCTCCACCATGATTCTTTTCATGTCATGGTAGGATTAATTCATTACTGTGGCAATTAGCAGAGCTCTGTGCACATGTTTTTCACTGGGGCCATCAGTCCCTGTCTCCGTGATGTTCCAGACCGCCTGTCTCCAGCTCCGCCACAGCCCTCGCCAGCCATGGGCCCAATCCATGGGCTGACATCCTAGCCTGGCCTCAGCCCATCCCCATGGCCCTGCCATCCTGGGGGCTGTGTCTGACCCTCCTTCCCCTCACTGGGCCTGATCCTGACCCCTACACCCACGGGCTGACACCCCGACCCTGCCCCACGGAGGTGCCTGATGCCCTGGACAGGGGGCTGCCCCTCAGCTGCCCTGCTCTTTTGCAGGTGGGATGAGCCCTGGCTGGCGAGCTCCTTCCCTGCCGCCTCTCCATTCCATGGGACCACCCTGTGGCCCCCAGCATCCTGGTCCCTAGGGAGCCGCTGGCCCTTGTGGTGCTCTGACACCCCCTACCTAACCTCTGCATGAAAAAAAACCTATTACTAGAAGAACACTAAATTAACGTAATACTTGCACAGCTAGAATCACAAGTCAAAAAGCCAATAGGTGGGTTTCCAAGAAAGCGTTAGTTCACCCTTTTTTATGTCATATGACCTGTTTTTACTTCCCCGTTGTTTATAGCATAACACATTTTTGCAGATTGTTAAAACCAGTCCATAAAACATACAACACTTTTAAGAATGCTGAAGTTAACTGTGAAAGACTTCGCTGTCCGCCAGATTTGTTAAATCACAGCTGGTGTAAACTGTTAAAGGTCCACTGACTTCAAAAGCTGCATTTGTTTATACCAGTGCAACGTCTGCACCTTTGCCTTTCTTTCTTCCTCTTAGCTCTTAACTATTGTCTCCAGTGTACGTGCAGATTAGAACCAACTGGAAAGCAGACTCTCTCACCTGCTTTTATTTACATCCAAGTTTAGCTGTGAGTTGAACTAAAAGACAAAATCATTAAGTGGGTTGCAAAGCAGAAATTGCCTGGAAAAAATCTCCAACTTTCTTGGAAACCAAAAATTATGAGCTCTGGACACTGTAGCTGCCAAATGAACAGGACCTCTGTGCTTCATGCATAGAGGAGGCTGCCTGGTTTATGCTTTTCTTGCAGTGCCTTTAAATTACAGAAATCCTCTCGTGGTGTCTTTTGGAAACATAAAGAGAGAGTCAGCATGCGCTTTCTATGGATTCCCCTCCATAACTCCCACAAAACTATTACATGTATTGCTATGGCTGAGCAATATTCTGCTTCTAGGAAAAAGGAAAACAGCTCTCAGCTGTATTTCCCATTACCACGGTGGAGTCGCATCCCATGGAAGCTAATGGATTTAGGCCTAGGTTACGAGCTTGGTACAGCTCTAGAAAAACTAATATATTAAAGCTGGAGGCAGGATGGTTTGTCTTTAGATAGAATGTGAGATCGTAAGTCTGAAGTGAATCCTGTTCTCAGATCTGCCCTAGCCCTCTTTCTTTAAACTCAAATGCATTAATCTTTCAGGTCCCTCTAGATGATTGTTGCCCATTTAGTTCCTAAAGGCAAGCCTTGGATTTCTAAAGATCACCGTAGCACAAGGGCTTGGTTTGAGTAGCTTAAAAATTACAAGTCTAAAGCTTAAAAATTACACCAGCAGGTGTACTTCACTTCCATTAAACATTTATAGAAAGGGTTTTATAGTTCTGTCAGATGATAAAAAGTTAAGGAAAAATTTTGTGTTGAGTTTGTTGCATTGGCAATTTGACATATTTCCAAAATTTTTTTAGATTTCCCAAATGCTGTTGTGTCTTTTGATACTCTTCACAAATCAAGTCAAAAAGATTTTGATGGTACACCTTACCTTGAAGTAAAGCAGCTCATTTAAATTTTGTCTTGCTAAAATCTGCTAACATTTTTCTCCCTTCTCTTTTCAGAATTATTCTTATAATACGCTATTCTGAATCATCACAGACTTCTCATTCCCATTCCAGCTATTTTACAGAACTTGCAGTTGTAAAGGGTGAAATTCCACAACTGACAAAACATTAGTCACAAAGCAACAGAACGCCATTTACATAGTTGAAAACAGTTGCTCTGAACTATATTTCTAAGGCTTGGAGCAATTGTGTTGTGATGTAAATCTTGAGCCACAATATCTCTTAGAATGAATTGTAACTCTTAATGGCAAAAAAACAACTCCCAGTTACGTTTCAGAGAACCTGATGATTGAAATTTAATTCAATTCTTAATGTTGCTCATCTAAAAAAAGGCTCCGGTCACTAATAATGTGTCTAATGGAAGAAAGGACTAGTTAGTCTCCTACAACTTACTAGCAGCCTAAGCACAACATCCAAAGTCAGACTAACTAAGGGCCACAATGTCCTCCATGACCATAAAGCTCAAGCTGAGCCAAATAAGCTGAAAGTTATTATGGCCTGTCCAAACTCTTATGCTGCCTAATCACTAATAATTTTAGTATGGATTTTTGCATTCTCTTGGAAAAAAAGAGCACCATTCACCAGGAACCAACAGTAGCTGCTGCAGTAGTCTGGGATTTGGGTAAAAGCTATGAAGCCAGAAACACCGGTTGAATGAATGGTTCAGTGGATGTCGTGTACTGTAACTCTGCGGCAAGGAAAAGCACTAACAGGTAAAGCACTTGGCTGTCTGGGAGGCAATCTGCTCTAACGGGATGCCCGCTGAGCAATCAGAGACAACATTTACCAGCCTCCCAACAAGAAGACATTGTTCGAAGCATCAAGACATTGTCAGAGAAAGGTAGGAGGTTAAATGGAGGAGTTAAAATGACTTTTTCAAGAAGACCACAGGCTACGTCTTGGTATTTATGAGCAAAATATAGCTAGCAAGAAAAGGAGAGGAAAAAACAGCCAATGTTCCATAGCAGTACAGTATGGAACTGCTGTTCCATAGCAGTACAGGATCACCAACCCACAGCGCTGGTCACCTTACTCCCATGTTCTTCTCACATTTTTTATCAGATATTAAGCTCCACAATACCCAAAGTCTGCTTGTTCCAGGAAAAGAGAAATGAAGAGGACTAATAGGTCAAACTGAAGGGCCCGGTCACATTTCGGTTGAAGCTATTCCATCAGCTTTGGTGGGAGTTCAAACAGGCCCTTTGAAAGCAAATGACATAAAGTATCTTGCAATTATCTGTTTATGAGATTATGCAACAGTTTTGATGCAACAGCTGATGATTAATTTAGGATTCAACATTCATTTTCCCAGTAGTCTTGTAAATGTATAAAAGGTCATGACATATAATTTCAAATAAGGAAGAGCAATTATTGTAAAGAAATCTCAGGTTTCAGAGCAGCCAGCAGATACAGAACTGCGAGCAAAACAAAGCTAAAAGCGAACATCGCAGACTGTAATAAAGGATACCTCTTGACTTCTCTAAACGCAGAGACATTTGCAGTAGCTATTGGGAATATCTGGCACATGCGCTGATTTGAATTAATATTCCCACCATCAGTGTTGCCAGCATTTCACAGATCACCTGCAAGCAGACGGTGTGCTTACAAAATTAATCTGAATGTAAATACCAATTAGAGAAACTGTATTTTTTATTAATTCAACGGAACCACCAAGAACAATAGACATTATTTGCTTTTACAGCGCCAAGAATACGTTAACTTATTTGTAATCTGGTAATACACCACGAATTCAGCCATGAGTATAGCCTCCTTTTGCACATCCACGTTGTTAGCTGTTTGGACAAGGGCTTTTTATTACCGTCTAAACCAGCGACCCAGACAAAGAGAAGAAGTGTGCTCAGAGTGAGTATTATCACTCCCCTAAGAGACCACCATCTTACAAGAAGTCTTACACAAGCTGAGAACCGAGTCCAGATTTCCAAGAAACCTAATCAAACACTGTTTCTCTGTTCCCCTCCATGCTCTCACAGCACTGATAAAAAAACCACAGATGTTTTAGATATGATGCAGCAGCAAGAATTAACAGAGCAGTATAGGGTGGGGGAAGGGATCTTGTGATTAACATTATATAAACATCAATCAATGGTTAGCATTTAATGTTATTTGGTACCAAGTTTGTCAATAAAATTCTAACCATTGATACTATTCAAAGCTAACATAATAGGAGTTATTCTTGAAGAAGTATTTGAATTAAAGCATAGCCGACTTGCAGCCTAGTTCAGGGAAAGTACCTAAAAGAAAGCAGAGGAGAAACACAGAAATGTGACTTCAGCTTGGCATTTTAAACAAAGTCACCAAAAATGCAATAATGTGAGCTCATCACTACAAAGCCAGAGCAGCGTCAGTCCTGCTTCAAGAGACCTTAAAATCCAAGTGGCTGATCGCGCGCAGTACTAATCTTCCTTGGCATTCCACTAATTTCCATTGAGCTGTAAGTACTGATTTCTTCCTGGGATCAGTTCATGAAAGGTGATTTTCACAGAAAGAAATGGGACATGGGTACTCAAGAGGCCCTTAGCAAGAGGGTGGCATCTATTTAAAAAATCCAGAATTTTACACGCAGACCAACGATGGGCATCTATTTTTGAGAGGAGATGCAAAATGCTAACATACAAGTGTATTTGCACAATTTGCTCTATACTCTGTGAGGCAGGCATTTCAGAGTCAGATCCCCCTGTTTCTTTCCTTTCTCTACCACTCAGCGAAAACCTCCTCCTATCTCAGATTACTGATCCGAAAAAATGGACACGAGTATTACCCGATAAGCATCTTGCAAGCTGTATTAAGTATCTAATTGCACCACAGAACATTGCTAAAGAAACGCTAGCTTTATTGTAGAAAAATATAAAACACAGTAGGCAACAGAAAATGCAACGCAACCTGCAAAGACGACAAACTGTGAATCTCAAAATGGTATTGCGGTGATTGTAGATTCAGTATTTCTTTTTTGTAGTGTATCTTAACAACATGCTTCTCAGATTGCTGTATAGGAAGGTTAGTTACGTTAACAGGTAATACAAAACATGATCAGAGTTTGTTAATGCTGTGGCAACACGCATGCAGAAGGGGAGGGGTTTCATTAAATGGAGGCAATAAAATAATAAAACTTGTGGAGTGTGCTTAAAATCTGGAAAAAACCCTGAACAAAGATCTATAGGAACAGTGTCACAGAGCACCCTAAACATTTACGATTACCGAAAGACTAGCAAGTTCAAATGAAACTGCAAAGATAGAAGAACGACTGGTTTCTGTATAGCCCCTAGCAGGATACTGGAAAAGTGCTCTAACATACTGTCAGTTACTGGTAGGAAACGGCTGACTTCTGGTATGCCATGGAGGTGCCATGGTCTTCTCACTTTCCCTCCTGAACCGCTTTGGAAGGTAACAGATCTCCACAGACTTAGACAAAGTTGGAAAGGCTGATGGGCTTTGAAATCTTCCATTCTTATTTGGTGGGTGAATCGTTGTTCCTCAGTGCTGTACCAGCCTGAGATACTCCGTATTTCCTGCCGGGTGGGATTTTGTCTCCCTGGGTGTTGTCTTCAGGGAACAGCAGTTTGCAGGCACTGTGTGCAGTGGCCTGGGAGGGCTGGGCAGCAAACGGCCACTGTGATCCTGCGCTCGTTTCTGGCAAGACGCTGCATGCGCACATTCCTACTTACATTAAACTGTAAAAATGTTAGGCTTGGAAGATGGCATACAGGTATACCTTCATGGAGAATTAGATCTCTTGCCGCAATTCTTTTTTTCTTAATTTTCTACATCAAATTATTTGAAACATAAATTTTCAACAGAAAGAGTACGTATGTTCCTCTCTGCGAGACTTAAATCCTCAAGCCCAATTACAGCTCCTTTTGCCAGCCTCTTAAAAATCATTTCTGCCCTTAAAGAGCCAGCCTGCTAGACTGCAGCATGGATCAATAGATAAATCACAGCTGAGCAGTTTATGAGGCTGTTCGTTTAGGAAACCACTAGCCACCGCTTCCCAAATGAAACAAAATCCATCAGTTCTTCATTTCCCCCCTGTTTTTAGGAGGCAGCAGCTAACCCTTGCCACAGCCACCTATTACCTGTGGCCTGCACCTATCACCCCTCAGGACCTAGTGGAAAAAATGGAATTTATATGTGGCCGTGCTCTAGGCATAGCGGGGAGGTGCTGGGATTAGTTGCCTTCTCCCAGTGCAGTAGTCTGCTGCACTCAGCTCTGTTCCGCTCCACTTCACCTGGGCTTGTGGCTAAAAAAAGCAATCGATCTGAAACCGTGCGTGCAGCAGGCTAAGGCTATTCATGTATGTCAAACATCAGCCTGACGATCAGAAGGCACGTCTGGCTGAAGCACACGGCAAATCTGCAAGGGACAGAAGATGTGTCTTCTTCAGGATTCTGGGTGCTGCTGCCAAAGGGTCAGTTTGGCCCCAAAATACGAGTGAGGTTTGGTGACAGGAGAAATGAGTTGGCCGTGCCTTTTGGTACTTCAGGCTGAGAGATGGAGGACGAGGCTACTCTCAAAGTCACCGGGAGGTAGCGTTTTAATCATACCAGTGCACAACTGTTGTATTTTCAAAGTTTATGCTGTATTCTCAAATAAAGGTTTTCTTGGTTGACAAATCAAGTTAAAGTTTGAGTGAAGGATGCCTGGGGAATGTATTTGGAGATACTTGAGATTTTGGCAAAAGGGGAAGATTCGTACTTGGGTAGCACAGACTACATAGAATAGCTATTTGAATTTGGCCCGTACTGCTTTCAACAGTTTACCTTCAAGAGGCTTTTCTGCATAACATTTCAAAGCTTAAAAAAAAGATAGGAGTTAGATTTTTGCTTGAATATATAAAGTTATGTACTCTAATGAAGAGTCTTAACCTCTGTGGACGACTTCTTTCTTTCCAAGAGATACAGACAGCCACAGCCCACCTCTAATGGTAGCATTTCTATGGTCTGAGAAAAGGCTATTAGGAAGATACTGCCTTACAGTGCTATAAAAATGAGTTAAAAGCCATTTTCCTGCTAGGTATTTTATATCTACAGCTACTCAGAAAGAAATCTGTCGTCTCTGTTATAAATTTGAGAGAGGGAAACATGTACAACACATCTTTATAGGTAGAAAATGAAAAAGGAAAGGTAGTTTTATGTATAATATATAATACCACTGACAGTTTTTGGTATATGAAAATACTATTAAATATTTAAAGGGATATTATGTGTGTCCCTTCATACCAAATGATGCAAGATCAGCTGTGCATGAAAAATAATGACATTATCAAAGTGAACTGGATCTACTGAAGATATCGTGTAACTGTAATAGCATTGCCGCACTTATGTCTTTGGAGATATTTTCATTCTAACTTCCTGATCTTGTTGTCTGCAATGAACACCCTTTGGCGTGACGTTTCTCTGCCTTTCCTGAAGTTAGGCTTTCAGAAATGGGCGTGCTACATGCATAGAGACTGTTTTGCTCTCTAGTGGATTTGTTATACTGCGTTACTTAATCTGTGAAGACTCTCTAGGGCTAACTAGGTTTGACACAGTGGCAAACAGGGGTGCTTTGTCTGTGCCATGGCATACAAATTAGTTTCCCCAGATACACTAAGAAATTGCTACATTGCATTCGTGATCATTTCCCATGGAATTAGTATTCATTCTTGATTAGCTCTGCTTGCTTTACCTGTATCACACATTTGAGTCAAAAATTTGTTTCATAGTTGAGGTAAGCAACTTCAGGGATAGGTAAATATTAGTGAGGTGTCTGCAAACTATACTTACGCTCCCCCTCCATTTGTTGTTTAAAAGCCAGCCGTTCTGGCACAGTTATACCCCACATGGAACAAAAAGAGGCTACCAAGCAGAGTGCATATGGAGCACTGCCAGAACCTCTAAAGGAAATTGTACAGTATCTCCACACCTCCATCTCCCTGTCCCCACATCAGTAAGCGAGAGAAAACTTCTCTTCGAGAGAAAATGTTCTTCTGTGGCAACCTGTATAACCCACCACAGTACGTAGAAACTGGTTTAGATACTCACAGATAAAGGAGAGGTTGCATTTTGAAGCCCTTACCCTCTTACGAGCTGCCCCAAAGGCCCTCTAAACCATCCTGGCTGGCTGTGCCAAACCAGCTGTGGTGCACCCCTAAAACAGACCCAGCTGACGCTGCTGTATCAAACCCTAAAGAGAGAGCTCTTAAAGATGTGCCTGATTTAGCAAAGGAGCCAAACACATTCTGAAGCATGGGAGTAGTCACTCAATGAAGACAATTCACAGGCTTGCTGGTAAAGAGATTAAGGAACACAGTGATCTTCAAATCCTTGTGCAATAAAGTACTCTAGTATTCGTCTAAATTCAGGAATTTGCTTGTTATAAATGTAGCTGCCATAGTTTGTGATCCATTAGTGAACTATTTTATATAAAACACCATAATAGCTTTGTGAATTACACTCACTATTTAACACTTTTTAACAGCAGTATTTTGGCAGTGATTTGCTTGTTGTAAGTGTTCAGTAGAGAAAAATTTTTTTGCAGTCAGTAATTGTCACATCTCAAATAATTCTAGCTTTTTAGTATCGATTTTAAGAGAACTTTATGAGTTACATATGAATATTCAAGAAGTATTGTATTACAAATATAACTGGTAGTGTACAATATATCAGATTAAAAGAGAAAGATCCTTACTCATTACGATATACTTCTAAAATACAGCAATAATAATTCCTTTTATATTTCAGAAATAAGGCTCCTAGCACCGGCGCTTGGATTTAAATCAAACTTACTCTCAAACGAGCAAAGTCTTTGTAGTGTAATTCTGGCATATATTATTTTTAGCTTGCACTTATAATACATGTTTGCTTTACTCCAGGTTTAGCCTTGATGATTGTCATAAATCAGTTAGTCTTTCAGCTGAAAGCTTCCTTAATGACAATAAAATCAGAAGCTAATGCCTATTTGCTGTGGATAACTTGCCAGTCAACAGGCATTTACAGTAGACAAGTCTTTTACATCGGAGAACTGGGAAGTGTGAAAGAAAAGACGGATAACCAGAGCTTGCTTCCACTAACAGAAGTTTCTCAACTGTTTAATCAGGCTTTACCCCAAGTTTTGTGGCTTCACACGACACGCTCCTGACAAATGTATTATTTTGAGAAGCACGGGAAAAGTGCAAAAATGGTGTTTGTAGAGCCAGAACTTGGGCACAAGGATCAACTTCAGAATGGTAGATTCCGAGTTTGCAGGATTATGAGAAGATGGCAAGAGCAAAACCCCAAAGGGGTACTGAAAGAGCTTACTCTAAAAATGTATGGTAAAAGCATGTTTAGTAAAGGCCTGCTGACGTACGTAAAGCACATAGAGCCTTCACAATTTCATACAGGGAGGAAAGCGAGAGGTGAGAGTATGAGCATTTACCACAAGTCCTCTCCCACTCATATTTTAGATCTTTCTCCATTAAAATCAATTTGCCACTTAGAAGTAAACGAAGATCCTCAAGTGGTGTGAACTGGTACAAAGCAACAGAGCAACACTCATTCATCACCCCCAGAGATCCAGAAAAAATCTAGCTCATTTTAGTCAATAAAAGCTGATATTCTTACAGACAGACCAGTCCCAATGATTACACAAAAACAACTTCTGAGACAAAACATGACAGTTAAAAAAGGCAGAACCTGAGACTTAACATTTATGGCAATAATTTAGAAAAATGATAAACAATTGTGATCAACATATGAATCATAAATAGGGACACCATCTGTTATTGGGACAAAGACAGTAGAAGGACCACAATGCTATTATGACAAGTTCTAGCCCATCTTTTACTCATTTATTACATTTGGAAGAACAGCACACACTAAAGAGTATATAGTTATCTAATTTGTACGATATCCTAAAGCTATAAACTTGCATGTGAACAGAGAGAAAAGATGATATTTATATTGTTAAACAATCTTATTTGGAACAACATTTGGTAACTGATACTGCTTTTTCAGAGAGATATCATAAAGATGACAAATAAAAAAAAGCACGATATGTCTCTCAAGGATCCACGCTAACATGGAATATCAAGACATTAGTCAGTGGCTAATCCTGTAAAATACTGTTTCTGTTTAATGCCGTTTATCAGAACAATACGACCAACAGGCAAAGGAACATCAGCATGATTACAGATATGCCTGTTCTACTGTCAGCTATTAAGAATACTAATTTTATTCCCTACTTTACATGTTTACGCTGACATGAATAAGCAATGCATTCTAATGTACCAGTGATTTAACCTTTCTCCTTCTTAAGCAAATAATTTTAAGACATAATTACAAATAAACATTTAAGATGTGTTTAGTGCATAAACAGCATTTAAATGTATAAATAAATGAATAAAATGTTTAATGTTTCTTTACATTAGATACTTCCAAACTTATCATATCACAAGAAGTAAAATAAAATCCAATTTCCTAATCCATTTTAATGTTATTTAAGGAGACACAGAAAATTTTCCTCTAAAATTTATTCACATGGCATGGTTTAAATAAGCACAAAACCTGCTATAATTACTGTAAGACAGCTGAAAATAATGATCTGCTTGTGTGTAGCTAAGCAGGATTAAGTAAGCAGTGGACCAGATCTGCACATGCTCTGTGCCTCTAATTGGATCAAGACTTTCACAAGACCTGCAATACCCAGTTAGGGATTCGCTAAGAGGTCCGTATCTTCACGAACACTCAATGCCGAAATATCCATTGGAAAACACGGCCAGGTATTTAACTACCTAGGACTGTACGGAGAAATTTGGCTCCAATTTGGATGCTGAGCTATTCTTTGAAAATGGAGCTCAATAAACTATTCCACATCTCCAATTTAACATCCTACCCACCTCAAGGATGGGTACAAGTAGCTATATTTCAACTTAAATTTGCTTTAAAGCTCTTTGGGCTCTAGAATACTTTTGCTGACTTCCACGTTCTTGTGGCTGTGTTTTCATTAGTAACACAACAGAAAACCACAATGCTCACACACATGCCAACATACACACAGCTCCCCAAGGCCGGGTCCCCTACATGCTGCGCTCCATGCTGACAGTGCCCTACCTTGATGCAGGCTACTCCTGGTGTCCACCACAGAGGATGCTCAGCCAGGCCCAGGTGGGGAGGTCTTAATGCCACAGGAAAACTTCTGGCAGTGCCGAACCCAGTT
This sequence comes from Burhinus oedicnemus, assembly GCA_008921705.1. Taxonomy (NCBI): domain Eukaryota; kingdom Metazoa; phylum Chordata; class Aves; order Charadriiformes; family Burhinidae; genus Burhinus; species Burhinus oedicnemus. Next base: position 1,427,069 of record VFFE01007124.1, on the reverse strand, counting down.
TTGGCAGCTATTCTTTCTGCTTCAAGGTCTCTTCCCCATTGTTGCAAGTTTTTATGCTTTTTTAAACACTACTTTTCAAGCTGATGCCTTCTTTGCTTCAGAATTCTCTTGATAATTCTGACCGATGGTTGTCTTCCACTTTCATATGAGCTGTTTTGGACAAATGTGCTCACAGCCCTTTTGTGAAGCCCAGTCACACACCCTGTTTACGCTGCTGCTCCTACCTTGGCAGGTGGTGTTATCCAGGCCGTTTGCCATGGGTAGGCTGAGCCAGCACACCGCGTTCTTTTAGTTTTTGTGGATACAGACATTTACAAATCAACCTGCATTAGCTGAGGTGACTTCTTTTACTATAGATAAGAATGGGGGAAATCATTATGATTCATTAGTTTTATTTTTTTGATAAAAAGATAGATTGTGCTCAGTGACTTTTCTGTGTAGTTCAGTGTTTTGAACTGCTAAGTAGCACCATACTTAATAACAGGTTTATTACACCGCAAAGTGTAATGCTGGAGTACTGCGTCCAGCTCTGGAGCCCTCAGCACAAGAAGGACATGGACCTGTTGGAGCGGGTCCAGAGGAAGGCCACAAAGATGATCCGAGGGCTGGAGCACCTCTCCTATGAGGACAGGCTGAGAGAGCTGGGGGTTTTCAGCCTGGAGAAGAGAAGGCTCCGGGGAGACCTTATAGCGGCCTTCCAGTACCTGAAGGGGGCCTACAGGAAAGCTGGGGAGGGGCTGTTTGCAAGGGCATGTAGCGATAGGACAAGGGGCAATTGTTTTAAACTAGAGCAGGGCAGGTTTAGATTAGACATTAGGATGAAGTGCTTTACAATGAGGGTGGTGAAACACTGGAACAGGTTGCCCAGAGAGGTGGTAGAGGCCTCATCCCTGGAGACATTCAAGGCCAGGCTTGATGAGGCTCTGAGCAACCTGATCTAGTTAAAGATGTCCCTGCTTACTGCAGGGGGGTTGGACTAGATGACCTTTAAAGGTCCCTTCCAACCCAATGCATTCTATGATTCTATGAAAGTTATCATGCTTCCTGCATCCACGTGGTGTTTCAATATCCAAGGATCTATTATAGGTTCTGAGAGCAGAACTGGAGCTTTTCTTTCTTTTCTATAGAATATCTAGTGACCATTTTGAGGTTTGACAGTCTTTTTGTTCCACAGGTATGCAAAGCTGAAAATCCAGGAAACTGTCTTCCCTTGCAGCCATGCCTCAGTTCTTTCCTCTCCTCCCATCTTTATTTTATCTACTAAAATGGATGTATGCCTTGTTTTCAGAACATTTGCTCCTCACACAAAAGCGCATGAAAAACGATGGGAATGCTAAGTGGCATGTGAGATAATCTTTGAATAAGATTAAGCCTGAAAGCTCTTCAGAAGTTCAGACTTACTCTTATAGGAAAAGAATATGAAATATGTCAGCCCCAGCTACTGTGACCACTCATTTATGCTAATGGACTTTGATGGGAACTTCTCTCATCAACAATTTTTAATGCCTCTTCAGAGTGTTTCAGATTCTTAATAGGCCTAATAGTGTGGGGAACCAAAAGACATCCAGATGAATTATGCTTTCACAGTAACATTATACTGTCATTCTCTCATTGTTATAACTTTAAAACAGTACTTAGGGTTAGAGTGACCTCAAATGCACATCAGATCCTAAGCCATTTTGAGATCCATTTAGCTTTCATTATAACTTGGTTTATTCTGCAGACACAACTTATTCTAAAACCTAATCTGTAAGGAAACAGGAATTGGACTTTAATGTGAATATGAATAGCCGCAGCAATGTTGACTAGAATAAAAAGCATTTGTGAAAAGGCGTTCATCCTTTAGAACAGCCGATGTCCTCCCAGGGTGAAGAAGAGACTGTCTCAATACAGTGTTGAGATAGGTCCCAATATAGTTAGCTTATGCTGCCCCGTACTTTCAGAGGAGAAAAACTACCCCTTTGCAGGATTCTTAAAATGCACAAAGCAGCACACAGGCAAAGACAAAGTCAACAGATGTAAACGGCCCTCTTGCAAGGGCGTGCTGCAGTCTGGTCTCTGAGCCAGGGCCAAGCAACAGCTATACAGGGGTGACTACTTCAACTTACCTAGGACCATACCAGGCCAGAGCAAACCAATTGGCAAGCTAAACAAAGCACAATTTATCTACTTGGGCTAGTATTTCTGCCTTTCTTTATTTTTTTATTTTTTTTATTGCGGAGGTTGGGGATGAGATTTGTTCTGGTTTTGTTTTCTTGTGGTGGTTTGTTTTGTTTTGTTTTGTTTTTTCTTTCCTTTTTGCACCTTCCTCTGGAGTATCTGCCTGTTGCTTTCTATGGTGTATAAGATAAGAGCATCCTAATTTTCCAAAGATACATAGACTTAAATGTGAAATACAGATTCTAAGACATACTTCCTGAAAAGGTCTTTTCTCACACAATTTCATAGATGAAAAAGGAGCAGAAAAGTTCAGAGGAGCAGGCACAAATGGTATCATAACACTTACCAATGTTTACAAATAAGTAGAAACTGTGAGATAAACAGAAAATGACAATGTATATAAACTCTTAAAAATCAGTAATAAGGTCAGAAGAATCCACGCAAATAAAGATCTCTTAGCCAGAGATTTTTTAATTAAAAAAAATCAAACCAAAGTAAACCCCTGAGGGAAAACAAACTTTCTGTTTCCTGAAGGAAGAAAGACCTTGGTGAAAAAAACCCCATCAGGCAGTTATGGAAAGCTCAGCGAAAGAAGCAGATGTAACAGTATACAAAAGACAGGCAAATGATTACCTCTATTCTTGCAAGCTTGGACACACAAAGAATAGATCATAGAATCATAGAATCGTTTAGGTTGGAAAAGACCTTTCAGATCATCCAGTCCAACCATTGACCCTACTCTACCAGGTCCACCACTAAACCATGTCTCTCAGCACCCCATCTACATGACTTTTAAACACATCTAGGGATGGTGACTCAACCACCTCCCTGGGCAGCCTCTTCCAATGTTTGATAACTCTTTCCATGAAAAAAATTTTCCTAATGTCCAGCCTAAACCTCCCCTGGCACACTTCTTGTCCTATTGCTGGTTACTTGGGAGAAGAGACCAGCGCCCATCTCACTACAACCTCCTGTCAGGGAGCTGTAGCGAGCAATAAGGTCTCCCCTCAGCCTTCTCTTTTCCAGACTAAACAATCCTGATGCCTTCAGCCACTCCTCATAAGACATGTTCTCCAGACCCCTCACCAGCTTTGTTGCCCTTCTCTGGACACACTCCAGCACCTCAATGTCCCTCCTATACTGGGGCGCCCAAAACTGAACACAGGACTCAAGCTGCGGCCTCACCAGCGCTGAGTACAGGGACACGATCCCTTCCCCACTCCTGCTGGCCACACTATTCTTGATACAGGCCAAGATGCCATTGGCCTCCTTGGCTACCTGGGCGCACTGCTGGCTCATGTTCAGCCGGCTGTCCACCAGGACCTCCAGATCCTTTTCTGCCAGGCAGCTTTCCAGCCACTCCTCCCCAAGCCTGGAGCGTTGCCTGGGGTTGTTGTGACCAAAGTGCAGGACCCAGCACTTGGCCTTGTTAAACCTCATGCAGTTGGCTTCAGCCCATCGATCCAGTCTGTCCAGATCTCTCTGCAGAGCCTTCCTACCCTCAAGCAGATCAACACGCCCACTTGATTTGGTGTCATCTGCAAACTCACTGAGGGTGCACTCAATCCCCTCGACCAGATCATCAATAAAGATATTAAACAAGGCTGGCCCCAAAACTGAGCCCTGAGGAACACCGCTTGAGTCTTGCCGCCAGCTGCATTTAACGCCATTCACCACAACTCTCTGGGCTCGGCCATCCAGCCAGTTTTTAATCCAGTGAAGAGTACACCTGTCTAAGCCACGGGCTGCCAGCTTCTCTAGCAGAATGCTGTGGGAGACTGTGTCGAAGACCTTACTAAAGTCCAAGTAGAGAACATCCACAGCCTTTCCTTCATCCACCAGGCGGGTCACCTGGTCGTAAAAGGAGATCAGGTTGGTCAAACAGGACCTGCCTTTCATGAAGCCATGCTGGCTGGGCCTGATCCCCTGGTTGTCCTTCACATGGCATGTGAGTGCACTCAGGATGAACCGTTCCATGATCTTTCCTGGCACTGAGGTCAGGCTGACAGGCCTATAATTGCTCGGATCCTCCTTCCGGCCCTTCTTGTAGATGGGTGTCACATTGGCAAGCCTCCCGTCATCCGGGACCTCCCCTGTTGACCAAGACTGCTGATAAATGATGGAGAATGTCTTGGCAAGCTCCTCCGCCAGCTCCCTCAGCACTCTCAGGTGGATCCCATCTGGGGCCATAGACTTGTGGCTGTCCAGTTGGTGTAGCAGGTCACTAACTGCTTCCTCTTGGATTATGGGGGGTTTATTCATCCCTGTCTTCCAGCTCAGGGGGGCTGAATACTCTGAGGATGACTGGTCTTACTATTAAAGACTGAGGCAAAGAAGGCATTAAGTACCTCAGCCTTCTCCTCATCCTTGTTGACAATCTTCCCCTCTGCATCCAATAAGGGGTGGAGATTCTCCCTGGCTCTCTTTTTGTTGTTAATGTATTTATAAAAACCTTTTTTATTATTTCTTATGACAGTGGCCAGATTAAGTTCTAGCTGTCCTTTTTCCTTTCTGATGTTTTTTCTGCGTGACCTAACTAGATCCCTATACTCTTCTTGCATTGCCTGCACTTTCTTCCAAAGGTGATAAACTCTCCTTTTTTCCCCTGAGTCCCAGCAAGAGCTCCCTGTTCAGCCAGGCCGGTCGTCTTCCCCGCCGGTTCGTCTTACGATGCATGGGGACAGCCTCCTTCTGCGTCTCTAAGACTTCCTTCTTGAAGAGTGTCCAGCCTTCCTGGACCCCTTTGCCCTTCAGAACTGTCTCCCAAGGGACTCTCTCAACAAGTGTCCTGAACAGGTTGAAGTCTGCCTTCCGGAAGTCCATGGTAGTGGTTTTGCTGACCCCCTTCCTTACTTCACCAAGAATCGAGAACTCTATCATTTCGTGGTCGCTAAGCCCAAGACAGCTTCTGACCACCACATCACCCACCAGATCTTCTCTGTTTGTAAGCAGCAGGTCGAGCAAGGCACCTTCCCTGGTAGGCTCATTTACCAGTTGCGTCAGGAAGTTCTCTTCCACACACTCCAGGAATCGCCTAGACTGTTTCCTCTCTGCTGTGTTGTATTTCCAGCAGATGTCTGGTAAGTTGAAGTCCCCCACTAGGACAAGGGCTGGGGATTGTGAGACTTCCGACAGCCACTTGTAGAATGCTTCATCTATTGCTTCATCAAGATGGATCCAAGCCAGGTGCATATGTGCAAATTCAGAAACGTGCAAACGCTAAGAAAGGAACTGTGACAGTTTGTGGCACACAGCAGCAGAACCTTACCAGGTTGGCATTTGGCAGCTAATTCATTTAAACACAGAGAGAATCACTACATGGTGATATACAAACGTTACAGATCAAAACATTCAAGGTTTGAATTAAGAACATTCAGGAAAGAGTCCCTTTTAATACTCAGAGTTGCAAACCATGAGAAAATGACAACAAAACAGTATGCTTATCTATCATATACATACCAGCATATTGAAATTCTTCATAAGAAGGATGCAAAACCTAGCATTAAACAGTGTTCCAGCCCGATTAACAGAAGCCATGAAGTAACTCAGGTTGTATGTGTAATGCAGAGAACATAACTAAGGGTTAGATGCCACTTAATTTATTGTGTCTGGTGTTTCTTACTGGTTGGCTCTAGTGCTTCACAGCAGCTTGGGCAACACTGGGATTTCGATATGGGTTAGATCAGACAAATCTTTGCCATCAGGTCTAATCGCATTCATTCAGTTCTGCCTTACACTGAAAATACACCCTGCAACACTGAAGTAGCAAAGGAGAATACCAGTTGCAAGTGCCATCAGCCAGTGGAATCACACAGAAAGAGGAAAAAGAAGTCAGAGATTTTTATACCCATGCCAGTTCAGAGCCTACAGCACGGCAATTTTGAGAAATGTGTCGGTTTTCATTAAAAAGCTTTAGAGGGTTTTCAAAAAGGACACCCGACCCACTCCCTGAAAAAGGCAGGTCTGCTGGTGGCAAGCACAAAGAAAACAGAAACATCCAGGATCTTTGTCTAAAGCTGTTCTTTCTCACTTCTGTAGCACAGGGCTACAAGTTTCTTCATTAAAGCTGTAACTGTGTTTTTCCCAAGAAAGAGAAGAGAAACTGGCTTTATAAGAGGTGCATTCCTACAGTCATAGGTAATTAGCAAACAGAAAACTGTCAGAAGACTTTGGCAAGCCCAGGCAATAATGACTCACAATAACAATTTTTTAAGCCAAGAAACTTTTTCTATATCTCTTCAGTCCCTCCTTTCTGTTACATCCAGTGTGGCTTTCAGCTTTTCACTCGGTCACCTGCAATTGCTTGTCTTACATGTGTTGGAGGAGTACAAAAGTCAACTGAGCATGGTAAATTTATAATGAATAAATAAAACCCCACTCCTCTGGCAGCTGTGGGTCCTTGCTAAGCAACAACAGGATGTTCTCAGTGTAAGACCTGATGACAGGATGCTTACATTTGATATTTACTTGCTCACCTCTGTCATCAAACTGTAATATCCAGGAAGATGAGCCCTCAAATAAGCCAGAACACTCTTGGATTCTACTAACTCCATCCTTGTTTTAGGAACTCTTTATTGGAGATAAAGGAAGTGACATGGTGTATTCAATTCATCGCAAGACAAATAGTAAGCAATTTGAGGTTTAATTCTGGCTTTGGTATTAACTTCGCAAAATCACTTAACTTCTTGTAACTGTATTTCAGATCTGTGATGACAATTGTGCTCTGTAGATATGCAAGGGTTAATTAGTTATAATTCCCCTTGAAAAATGTAAAGCGCTACATAAGTGCTAAATACCATAAATTTTTCCAATAATAAATTGGCGCAATTCCTAGACCTGATTGCAACTTGTCCAAAAACCATGCATAATGCATATGTACACAAAAAGGTATATCATCCATTATATATGACCTTGAGCAGCCTAGAGAAAGGATATTAGCCTAAGTAATCCACCAAATATTTTGCTCTCTCTAAAATGATCCAGAATTAATAGATTGTAAAATATGTATCTTTATTCTCTCCTATATTTGCTTGCAGTTAATATGGTAATAAAAGTTGTTTCTTCAATATAGTATGAATTATGAAAGGTTCACATGCAACAATTAAATTGGGATTCATTCAGTTTGGACAAAATGCAAAAATAGTGAAGGCGTAATAATGCTCTTCTGATTATATGTTAGTTGTACTTAGATACTATATAGCAATGCAGCTTGAGAGCCTTATAAGACTTAATGGATTACAACATCTCTATAAAAGGGTATCATCCCCAAAAGAAAAGGATGAATTGAATTAAATTAATTGCCCAAGATGAAATAAGGGCCAAACTGAGCTAGAAAACTTGGTCAGTCTCCCGAGTTGTTGGTTAGCAGTCACACCTCCAGCTCTGTCTTATCAACGGATTTCCTTTCTGATATATCTATTGTTTTATCCTGTTATTTGTCAAGAATGAAAATCTCCGGAACGGTCACATGGAGATACATAACTCTGAAGGAAGTAGCTATTAGTATCAAAAAAGCAGACAATGTAGTAGGAGAGAGATAAAGGAGACAAAACACACCAGACTGAATTTGCAACAGAAACATAAACGTTTGTGGGAAGAAGCCCCTAAGAGTAAGCTCCCTGTATTGTCAAGACCAATCAAAAAGAGCAGTCCTGGAAGAGAGGAAGCAGTGTCTTGGAAGCCCTGATTTTATTTCACTTGCATAACACAAGAAAATCTGGTGCCTCAATCATGCACAGTAACTTTTGTGTCTATAATTGCAGACAATAAAGACTCTAGCTCTGGGAGGGACTCGGTTTCTAAAATAAGACCCTAGACATTTGCGGAGCCACACAGTGGGTATATTTCCTCAGCCAACTTAAATTTCTCTTGTTGGGTAGCTAGCACTGCTAGTAAATTTTGGGGGTGATTTTCCTGACTCAGCTTCAGCTCTGGGCTTTCTTCAGCGAGTGATAATTCTTTAGAACTCTCACTCACACCAGTTGTAACAAAGAGCCCAAGGTGACAGAAAGTGCCCGTCATCTTTGCCCCTGCAACTCAACGTATCATGAATTTCAGGGAGCAAGTCATTCCGAGTCCCTGAAAAGGAAAAACAGGACATATAGGAATCCTCCTCCCAATCTTACACTTCCATACCCTCCGTGCACGCTACCTGCGCTTGTAAACATAAGAGAACAGCAAAAAGCTGCTTGCCTGTTTGCTGCCCTGTTAGCAGAAATGGGTTGGAAATGAAACGGCATGCCTCCTACATTTTTCTGCTCATTAGTCCCCGCCTCTGAGTTTGTTACTGTAATTAACAGCTGCTACATGCTTAGACTGAGGGTGTTAAACCTTAAGAGCAGGACGGAATTGACGGAGGCGTACCTGCCTCCGGCCCTTTCTAAATCACAGCTGGACCGGTGCAAATTGCAAACTGCCCTCAGTCTGCAGCTCTTAAACCGTCGCCCGAGTTGTCAATGCATCTGGCAAAGCAAGCATCACTCCAGCCCGACTCCTACACTCGGAACAGAACATTCATCTTGTTAGTGTCGTGCCCACTGCCCAGAACACCTTCTGCAGGCAGGAATACAACTTTTCCCACCTTCTTCTGGCAATGCGTTGCACCCTGACCTGGACACTGTTCTTTGCCACGAGGGCAGTGAATCATTCATGGCTACTTGGTCCTTGGCCTCTGAGGATTCCAAAAAACGTCAGGTAACGCCAACTACAAAGCTCTTTTGAGATGTGCCACTTGCCAGCTAAGAGAATGGACTCGATTCTCACTATGTTCAGGAAAGACCATCAAATAATACTTTAATTTGCTTACAGCTGGCATCTCGGTTCAAACCAGAGCTAAGCGGAGGCATTGGAGAACTCTCCTTACTGGGTTAGCAGCTCTGAGTCACTCAGATTTCTCTGAACTCCGCATCAGAACTGCTTATGAAACCCAGCTTTATTAAAATGCAGCTGGTGAGAACTTGGCAGACAACTTTGCCCAGTGGCAAAAAAAATCATCTATTTAATCCTTGGAACATTTGCAGTCTGCAGACAGCCGACCAAATGAATACTTAGCTGCTTTTCCTGAATATGCATTTGTTGGTGGTTTCCAAAGGGTTAAGGGCGAGATCTAATTGCTAATAAAGTTGAATAAAACATTCTCAATGGCATTAATGGGAATTATTTCAGGTTCCAAATCAGTTAAACCAGTTTTTAATTAAACAATATTTAATAAATAACATCTAAAACAACTGAGCTGCTATTTTAAGGCTTACTAAGGAAAAGCTGATTTTTAAAATTATCTTTTTTTTCAGACTCTCTGGCTGCAACATAGAGGAGGTTGGACTGAGTTTTTGTAGTAGAATAAAGCATTTATCTTACTGAGATCAACCTTTCTGTGATAACTTTGATTTCAATTGAGTTATGCCAGGATTGCAGCAGATCAGAATATTTGAATATTTTATAGTAGTCTGAGCTGATCAAAATGTAACAATGCGAGAGGCTCTTCCTTACATACAGACAGTCATATTAGTACATTTTCAAATCCAGCATGTTGAGATTTTTAAGTTCTCGGAGCTGGGACTGTCTGTTCTGTGTTTGTGCAGCGCCTAGCAGAGCGCAGTTCCAAGACACAAACAGGGCTGACGGGTATTCCAGTAATACAAACTATACGCGATTTACTTAGGTTTCACATGTCTTCATGTCACAAAACAGATGCTTCGTCTGTCATGTGCAAAGGGTTGTATGTAATACACTGTGACTAAGCAAGTGTGAAAGGCGTCAAAGACCTACCTGACAAACCATATGGCAGATTTATTTATAAAGGAGTGTACTTTCAGATGTACTGCCTGAGAACAGGCTTGTCAAACAATTGTGTGGTCTACAAACACACAATAGTCTTAATATGGTGGAAAGCGTAGATAAAATGCATCCAGACTCCAGTACCCTTGCTGGCTCCAAGTACCTTACTTCATCACTGTCCCACGGAAATTAGCTATTCAGCATACCAAATAACTATATCACCCACCAGTCTTTAAGTGTGCTAATTCTGATAACATAAGCCATCTTAATCCACTTGCCCTGGTCATACCTACTGGTATCAGTTATGAGTCGCTGCCATTCTTAGCTCCACTCTGACTCCCCAATTATGACAATCCCTGAAGGAAATGCGATCGTTACCTTGGAAGCCAACCTGCTGCCCAGGCCATGTGAGCTGCTGCCATTGACTGGGACCCGCTCGGAGCTCTCAGCAGCGATGAATGTCCTGGTGACAATATTTCAGTTAAAACTTGTCAACTAAGGGATATTTCTTTTTAAAAACTGTCATGCGAATGGTCTGAAAGAGGTTCTAACAACCACCAAAAGAAATTAGCAAGAGGAGAACTCTATTCACACCACAGCAGCAGCGTGAAACTTCCTTTTCACCCATAATATGTTTTTCCTTCTAGTAAATGATTTAGTACTGTAAGACACAGAAAATTCAATTCGAAAGCTTTATTCAACCATGCTAAGTTTTCATTAGTGCAACTAAAACAATGATTTGTATACATTAAATACCAACAAAGCAAAATTCTGCAGACCTAGTGCACGTACTACTGGATTGACGACTGCTCTGCACAAAGTGCAGGGAGCAAGCCCGCAGTGGGTTACAAGCACAGTGGAACCCCAGGGATTCTCTTCCTTTTAATTTTCTGCCTATTTCCACGGGCTCTTGATGTCACGGTCTAGAGCATATCTCTCCCCCCTAAACTTCTGAAGGCCAGTGAGCCGGTAAGCTCTGTGAAGAACGCTAGGAGCTGCCTCAGTAGCTCTGCTAAGATATCTGGTGGGGGTTCCCCCCTTCCTCCCTTCTAAGCTGAAGCTCTCACCCTTGTCCCCTGCCTGTGCTATATCTCAGCCGTGTCACACAGCCATGCCCATGCCTGGCCATGGATCCCCTTGATCCGGACACTGATCCATGGACCGACTTCCTGGCTGACGTTGGATGGGCACCGCACAGATGTGCCTGATATCCTGGGCCAGGGGCGGCCCCCCAGCCTGCCCTGCTCCCTCGCTGGGGGCAGTGGGACAGTCCCTGACTGGCAAGGAATGCCCAGGAATCCCTTGCAGCTCCTGGCTCCTTAGCCAGCTATCAGCTCACACCAGACCCAGACATTCAATATTTAACAACCATATGTCAACTTCTTTTGAGTACTAGGAAATACGTATTTCTTAAATCTCTCAAAAAATAAGTTGAAAGCAAGAAAACTAAAAAGCACCCAATACAGACATGCATAGTTTCCTAAGGGGCAGGGGCATGTGTGTTTTTTTAATTGGTATTTTAGACTTCAAGACTGAATTAGTAACCCAGTTACAACTCTTAGCATCTTAATACTTCCATCTGAAGAATTCAAAATTATTTCCTATCACTAAGAAAATTATGGAGGCTGGGATTTATTGTTTCCAGTTGAAAACTATTTTGATTTGCAGTCAAACCATAACATCCATTCCATCAACCATCCTAACTGTAGGCAGAGTCGGATATATTCTACAGGAAGTCATCTTTACATCAGCTTTAGCTGTGAGTGGCCAAGACACTCCAAAATAACGCGCTCTTTCTGGTGTGACAGGGTTACAGCAAAGGTTTCAGAATGGACAAGACATTAATGGGGCCATTTCTGCTTGCCTTCCTAGTAGAAAAACAGTTACTCAAGGAATATTCTGCATGAGAAAAAAGAGTCAAGCAGTTCTTTACCTAATGCCAATAGTACTTTTTCTCCTGCTGACAGATTCAGGCAGTTAGCTTGCGACCTTCTCAGATGACTTCTACACCTAGAAAGCACAGCAGACATTCAGATTTCGCCTATCACAGACGAGCTGGGAAAGCACCATAAAAAGGAAGGCTCAACAGCAGAGAGTATCACAGAAGCTGCAGGCTTTGTAAACAGTGTCTAAGGGACTGCCTATCATTGCTGGAACGCACTTTAATTCACTTCGGAAACTGAAGTGCTTATTCCACACCCGAAATAGGCAATATCCTCATAGCCCTGCAGAGAACACTGGCTAAATCCCTACTCAAGCACTTATTCTGTTCACGCTCAGTGCAGGGCTAGATGACAACCACCTCACAACAGTCAGTGTAGCGGTTTGCTCAAAAGAGACCTGCTTTTCCCATTCCTTGCTTCCTAATAACATCTACAGCATTGATGGCAGAGGCACCCATACCATAGACAGTGGCCAAGCCATCCAGAAGCTGTTCCTTGCTGCCTCTATGCAGGCATTGTTTGAGTGGATGTTAGTGCCTGCACACGTCACTCATTAGTCTTTGCCTGTCACACTCACCCTGTGACTCTGGTTATCACCTACCCAGCAACAGTGGCCCGATCACTGGCCACCAGACATGTCCAAATGAAACATCTGCAGCCACCCACCAGTGTCTGAACGGTGATGGCCGCTAGACTGAAGGGAATTGCTTCTCCACTTAGAGGGGTAACAACGGTGAATTGCAGCAGCAATTGCTGAATGGTATATTGGACATTTTTATCGGTGGTAATCCTCCCAAACTCAGGTAGGCAAGCCCTGCTTTATAGCCCTGATCCTCTTTAAATCACAGAGGATAAATCACTAAATCATATACAGGCATCTGAATAGGTAAGCTGAATTTCAGTGAAAGTATGATGAAGTTTGATTATGATGTAACATCCACTGAAGCTCATGGAAAGGTCTTCATGAATTTCAACAAGTACTGAATCTACACTTCTGTCACCTCCACACCCAGTCTGTTAGGGACAAATCTGAACAAACACTTATGGGTAAGAGCTGTGCTGTAAAAGTCACCATGAATTCCAGAAGAGGAATGCAAATTCCTCAGTTATTGGGCCTTCCTCACACCATCCACACACAAGCCTGGGGATGTCCTGGGTGCAATACCTAAGCAATGGGTAAGGGACAACCAGCACTGCTAGAAACAGGCCAAGAAGACTCTAGGAGATTAACGTCAACACTCTGAAATACATCAGGCAGCAATCATGGGTGTGCACACTGAAAAGTTTCTGACTTCATATGTACAAGACATCACAGCAATTCAATAGTGACATGACAGAGAAATGGGCCTCAACACAAGCAAAGACATATTTTTCATGGCACCATTTGCACTAAAGGCTCATTAAAAAGAAATATTTGTCAGATCTAATGGTAATTTGGAAGCACCTTCAGATTGGATATCTTTGAGAAAAAGCATTAAAAGTATTTGAGACAGTCCTCAGAGCATGCACCAGGAACTACTGGGTAACTCCATTGCAGAATTTTTATTCGTTGTTAAATGTGCTACATCTTGGGAATTCTTTTGATTCCAAATGGGTGATGTTCAAATAAAATTTAGATAACCATTAATTCAAATACTCCAGATTCATACTCTATAGTAGTCAATGAATAACATTATGTTAGGATGGCTACATACACATTTTTCACAGAATATGCTTCAAGTTGTTCTAGAACAAGCTGTCTCTCCCTCCCAAAAAGACATATGGAAGATAAGCAATTTTATAGAAAGTCTCTGAAGAGCAATCTTTTTTCTTCTCAAAGAATTTGAGATCTTAAATCAGATGAAAATTAATTGCATGCAAATGTGTGATGCAACTCCAAGATTCAGCCCAACCTCTTTGTATACAGCTGCAGCTGATTTTTGTCCCTTTCTAGGTAGTCAGGAAATTAGTTTGAAGCCTGCTGCTAATACTTACATTCGGATTTTAGGATTTGAAGTTAGCAAGTGAATACATCTTTGAGGCTTGATGTATCGGGCGGGGGGCTTGAGTCAGTGAAGTGATTAACTTAGTCCATCAAAGCAGCCCTAAGCCTTCACACTGAGCTTTTAAACTTGTGGAATGGAGAATCAAAATAGGATGACATACCTAACCCATAGAAAATATTGGTAATACACTGACAGCACAAAACTTTGAGTCAACACACCTCTCCATAATTCACAATAGAGGTCTCCAGCTTTATTAACTGGGTTAGTAAAGTCATGTCCTGAGAGTGAGGGCTTACAGAAGCCAAGCTAAAAAAATGCTGGTGCCGAGGAACAGGTATGCTAGAAAAGCTCGGCAGAGTGTCAGTGGTGTTGGCTGAGCTGATAGGACTGCACATTAGCAATTGCACTGCTGTTCAGCAGTTCTGAGCTCCTAAGAGGAAATTCTAAGGGGAGAGGGCCACAAAGAGGATAAGGAGGATTAATTTAAATGCACATTTTATCTTTTTACTCAGAAAACCAATGTTCAAGTAATAACATCTATGCTTAAAAGATAAAGGTAAAACAGCAAAGAGCCAAAATCCATTAGTACAATGAGCACTTCCAATTTTAGTAGTAGCAGGCAAAGCCCGTTCATACAGAGGTTAGCTAAACAGTTATTTTAAGGACTCACTGTCCTTAGTAGAAAATTAATAGAGCAAGTGTCAAAAGCCTTTCATGATTTTAAAAATTAGAACAGTCTGTCTCCACTGGGTATCTGTCCTGCATAGAGAGCTTTCACCTACTGAAATGTAGAGTGCGAAGTTTATTCAGCTCCTAGAACTTAGCACAGCTGTCCTGAAATCACAATATCTACATATCTCAATCACAAATGGCATTTGATGAGTATACTGGCTACCTAAAGCAACACAATTCCTCTGCTGAAGTCATTTACATCATTCACAGCAGTGGAAAATTTAAAATACAGTCACTTAGAAACAGAGAATCACAGCACACTTCAAAAACCTCCTGTTCTGGAGAGAACAGGGGCATAAGTAGTTATTAAAGCCGCAGAAGAAAACAGTGGAGGAAGCAGAGGGAACAAAGCATAAACATTGGCCAGATTTGAACTTAGAAGCAAAAATCCAAACCTATAGTTCTGCATTATGTCAGGCATTGAAAGTTTTGCTAATCTTTTTTGGAGAATCACACAGGTGTATTTGAAGGTAGAACTAGGTTTATAACATCCATGGCTCAGAAGGTGACTTGGTGCTTGCTTCTACGCATCTCATTTGAGTTTTGCAAGAAGCCGAACATGCTTGTCAATCAATTCCCTGACCTGCCATGGCAGTTTTCGCTTGCTGTTCAGCTCAGCATACAGCAATTTATTTTTGGACCGCAGTTACCATCAACTCCCACTTGTCTGTGGGTGGTTTGCCCAAGTTATAAACTAACAGTGCCACCTATTGCACGTAGGTTCTGATACAGACATGAAATTTGTCTCTGGGTAGGGCTAGCTCAGGTTCAGCACGATCCTTTAGTACAGGTGCAGTGCTGTGCAAAACAAGTACTTTTCTTCCAAAGCTGGCACGGGCTTTGAAGTAGAGTCCCAGTCATGGCCCAAACTTGAATCTAGAAGGGTTTGTTTACTCCAGTTTTAATCAATTCCACCGGGCTTGCACGGGTTCTAGAAGAAAACACTGAGGCCCTTTACACTGCTCTCCCCAGCATGTCCTCTAGTGACAGATTCACCTACAGCATTCTCCCCTTACATCAGGCAACAGAGAAACATACTGCACACTCTTGCCAAGTTTCTGACACATACCTTGCTTTTCCAGCAGTCTATTAGAGATACAAATTTACAGCTATGAGATAAAGGAACATTAAGCCCTTCCAGCATCTTCTGCCACAGGGCTTTGTCCATTATTGCAATGACAGAAAAGAAGGAAGAAGCCCTTTCCCGGGCTGTGGCAGAATAAGAAAGTCCTGCTGTCTCCAGAACTGGCTCCTCACAGCTGTCGCCCCTGGGTCTGTCACACTTACTCGCTGCTCTGTCCTCACTAGACACTGTCAAAAGCCCATGGAGCATAATCCCCCCAAGCATAACACTATGCACAATAGCCAAACAGCAGGCACTAACAGGGTCCTGTTGTTGGAAAGCTGAATCAAAAAAATCCAAGTGCTCTCCCTTATGTACAGAGTCTCTCCTTATGTACACTTTCTTTTACACTTTCCTTATATGTACACTTTCTTTTACATTTTCCTTATACTCTTCTATCAGCTACTGTCACGTACTTCCTAGTAGTTCAGTTACTCTACCCAAAGAGTAAGCCTGCTCACAATCACTGTTCATTAGCAGTAGCACTAATACAACCATGTGTTTAATTGATGCTGCATATTTTTGTAAGTGCTATACCTTGACCATTCCTAGCCTGCACATCCTCATCCCACAATATTACAGGTAGCTTGCATGGACCTCTTGTCTTATTTCTTCAACAGACTACAGATATTCTAGTCTATTATCCAGCTGCTCTCAGCTGTACTCCCACATTCCGCATTACACCATCAACAAAATTGCAACGACAACATTTATTTTTCAGGCCTACCCTGAGCACAGCTTTAGTCGTCACAGATCAGTGCAAGAGAAAGCCAGAGCCTGGCTTCCATGCAGTTCTGTTCCTTTCCGGTCTGGGCTCTGATGCGTATGTACGTGATGAGAATAGAGGAAAGGAGAAGAAAGAGAGATCTCTTGTAAAGCTACTAACCTCAAAGGTTGCTTCTACTATCCAATATTAACCAGTTATTTTCAAAACAAACTTAATGGAACTGTATTTTGGATCTTAGTTAAGCTTCTCGGGCAGAATGAAAGGCATACTGAATCTTTCTCTTGCCTGTCCCTACACCTCGGCCACTGACGGTAGCCAGTATTGACTGGAGAGTGAACTGGAATTGTTCATTTTAGTAGAAATTTCAGTTAATATCTTATTTTGACAAATCAATACTTGCCAAAGCTCTTTACAACAGGTTCCAAATTGTTTTTCAGACTCATGTATATATTCAGCTTTACTCAATATTTGTAAGCAGAAACAGACAGGACTGTTATATGAGAGTACCTTCAACTTTGCCCTGGTGAACGTGACTTTACAGGTAATCTGATTATACAGATCAGCTAACAAGTGCAAGCAGACGAATATGTGTTATCATTAAGTCTTTCGTTCTTGTTCCAGCATTCAAAAAAAAGCCCCTTTCTCTTTTAATCTCCTTGAATCAGCACATATCTGTCACCCAGCTTTTGGTAGTAAATAGTGCTTCATTTCAACCTTTGATCAGACATAAGGACAAGACTTTTTAGGCTTGATGTTCCTTAGTGAAGTTTTTATTTATTTTTGTGCATCATCTCCACAATAACCTATAGTTTTGATGTTCTAATAGCAAACTAATATTGTTGGCATAACTGTAATTTAGCTGTAATGTTTTTGGTGAAAGTGTATTTCACAAAAAAAAGTGACTTTTCAGATATCATAACTATTTGGATATTCGAGTCCAAATGCCAATATTATGCACAGCTGCATTTCAAACCCATTTTGGTTTGATTACTCAAACAGTTTAATCCTGAGACAACAAAACCAGAAACCCCCCCACTTTTTAAGAGTAAGCCTCAAGAATTCTGGTTGAAAGTTAGCCTTGAAAATGATTTTACAATTCATTTGAGTTAGATTTCTATTTAGCAGCTACAACAATTTCCCACAGATGATATTATGCCAAATGTGATCTCTATTGCTTTTCTCATAGTGGAGAACTCATGACTATAAAATATGTAAGAGAACCACAGGCTGTAGTGTGCTGCAAAATGGATCTTGGGGGAAACTAATAACTTACTGTGGAGCTGGAAACTAGAATAGTAGAATAGTCCCCCCCACACTTTTTTTCCCCCCCTGTAGAACAGCAGTAACTATGCATCCAGAGGATGCTCTGCACTTGTTACTTCTGAATTAAAAAAAAAACCAACAGCCTGGATGAGCATGTGATGGAATTGCTCAACACTAAAGAACAGCGCATACATTCTTTGGGATCTTAAAATAATCTCCCAAGGGAACATTGTGGTTCTTCTTTGAGACTGAAAACTACACGAACGCCAAATAAAGTTTCCATGTACTGACTAATCCACTGGCTATCTATCATTCTGCCGGCCTGCTTCCAGTTCTAATTCCCTTTGTCTTTTTCTTGGCCTGACTGAATCATTCATTGTCCTTTGGAGTTGCTACATACACACCAATGACAACAGGTTTTCCTCTCGGGGAATCCCTCATTAAAAGACATTCTTCAGTGGCTTCTCTTCTAGCTTTAATGCACACATAACAGCCTTGCCCCCAGTATTTTCAATTTGAGCTATTGTAGGCATTTAGATCCAATTCAGTACTGCATTTCTCGGTGTGTATTTGTGAAAAGATAACTTAACTGAGGTGTATGAGGCTCTGGAAAAACACTTTCTAATTGTTAATCATACGTATGGAATCAAGTTTCTCCTATTTCTAGGTAAGACAGGCCTTCGACTAGAACTACAACTGCAGTGGCTTAAGTAGTTAAAGAAAACCCACACTCTATCATAAAAACATACAACATTGAATAGTTTCACTATTCAGAAGGAATAGATCTGCTGTGACTCATGAGCTGGCAGAAGTTTATCAGAAGGTAAATTTTTCAAGGGAAAGCCAGATCTTTAAATAAAATCGTTCATGGAGACTTATTTTTGGCAGAAATGTCAGTTTCTGAATAAACACTGAATGCCTGAAACATGGTAAATATTAGCCTGAAATGAAAATACAAGAGAAAGTTCCACTACGCAGCTTCGATTATATAAAAGACCAGGGAGACGTGACTTTGAGGCACTTTGATGACAATTCATAGCTGAAATACGTCATTTTGGGATGAAATGTTTTTACCAAATCTCAACTTCCCTTGTGAAGATAGGCCTAATTTACTGACCTTCAAAGCAGTAATTTAAATCATAGTTTTGGCCTCTACATTTTATATGAAGTAATTTTTAAACTTTTTAAACTTTTTAAAGTTCATCATCATCTCTTCATGAACCAGAAAAAAACAGTAAGAAACTCACTCCCCCAAGCCCCCCACAACTTTATATTAATTGCCAGAATCTTTATTTTTTTTTTAGGTCAAATTGATTACAAGTTCAAAGCTTCGGAGCACAGTCTTAAATGCTAGTTTTCAATCCTCTCAGAGATTGTGAAAATTTAGGAGAACCATAGTCTAAAACACTGGCAGGGCAACGGCCAATTTAACTATGCTGCAACTCTTGCCCACAGTTTTTACCAGTGACATCCAAAATATTAAAATACTTGAAAATTCTTCTTATCCTAAGAATTTAAACGTGTTTGTGGACACAAACCCAATGAAGACAGGAATAAAAGGAGCCAGAATATTTTCAGTTCTAAAAAAATACAATTCTGAACTTTTTGAATATTATCATGCATACAGTATTTATCCAATGTTCAGAAAAGTTGATGCAATCAATTCCACCGCTCTCAATTGACTCTGAACTGGATCCCAAGCACCATCAACAGCAACAAATATTAAAAATATAGGCAGAAGGCAGTAAGCAAAATGCCGTGTTAATCTGATTCTACTGTAGTAGAGATTGCATTCTGCATCTGCATTCTGAGCTTGTGGCAGTGTTGATCTGCTTGAGGGTAGGAAGGCTCTGCAGAGAGATCTGGACAGACTGGATCGATGGGCTGAAGCCAACTGCATGAGGTTTAACAAGGCCAAGTGCCGGGTCCTGCACTTGGGTCACAACAATCCCAGGCAACGCTCCAGGCTTGGGGAGGAGTGGCTGGAAAGCTGCCTGGCAGAAAAGGATCTGGGGGTCCTGGTGGACAGCCGGCTGAACATGAGCCAGCAGCGCACTCAGGTAGCCAAGGAGGCCAATGGCATCTTGGCCTGTATCAAGAATAGTGTGGCCAGCAGGAGTAGGGAAGTGATGGTGCTCCTGTACTCAGCGCTGGTGAGGCCGCAGCTTGAGTCCTGTGTTCAGTTTTGGGCGCCCCAGTATAGGAGGGACACTGAGGTGCTGGAGTGTGTCCAGAGAAGGGCAGCAAAGCTGGAGAGGGGTCTGGAGAACATGTCTTATGAGGAGCAGCTGAAGGCATCAGGATTGTTTAGTCTGGAGAAGAGAAGGTTGAGGGGAGACCTTACTGCTCTCTACAACTCCCTGACAGGAGGTTGTAGTGAGATGGGCACTGGTCTCTTCTCCCAAGTAACCAGCCACAGGACAAGAGGAAATGGGTTCAAGTTGCGCCAGGGGAGGTTTAGGCTGGACATTAGGAAAAATTTTTTCATGGAAAGAGTTATCAAACATTGGAAGAGGCTGCCCAGGGAGGTGGTTGAGTCACCATCCCTAGATGTGTTTAAAAGTCGTGTAGATGTGGTGCTGAGAGACATGGTTTAGTGGCAGATGTGGTAGAGTCGAGTCAATGGTTGGACTAGATGATCTGAAAGGTCTTTTCCAACCTAAACGATTCTATGATTCTATGAAAGTACATGAAACAGCTTCCTACTTAACATAATTTGGAAACGAAAGATCCAGCTGTCAGCCCAGAGCACGTTCCCCTTCTAGGAGTGCAAAATGGGAGAATTAAGTAGTTTAGCTTGCTGAGTCCAAGGTCAGTTCCTTCACTGATAAGAGCTTTTGTGAAGAAAGCTGGAAATCACAGAACAGTTTGGGTTGGAAGGGACCTTTAAAGGTCATCTAGTCCAACTTCCCTGCAATAAGCAGGGACATCTTCAACTTGATCCAGTTGCTCAGAGCCCTGTCCAACCTGACCTTGAATGTTTCCAGGGATGGGACATCTCCCACCTCTCTGGGCAACCTGTTCCAGTGTTTCACCACCCTCATTGTAGAAAAATTCTTCCTTATATCTAATTTAAATCTACCCTCTTTTAGTTTAAAACCATTACCCCTTGTCCTATTGCAAGAGGCTCTGCTAAAAAGTTTGTCCCCTTCTTTCTTTTAAGCCCCCTTTGAGTACTGAAAGACTGCAATAAGGTCTCCCCAGAGCCTTCTCTTCTCCAGGCTGAACAACCCCAACTCTCTCAGACTTCCCTCATCGGAGAGGTGCTCCAGCCCTCTGATCATCTTTGTGGCCCTCCTCTGGACCTGCTCCAACAGGTCCATGTCTTTCCCATGCTAAGGGCTCCAGCAAATGAGGGCCTCCCCCTCTCTTCCTTGGGAGTGATTTTAAGCAGAGGCTTTACTGCTGGCACCTGCCTCTGCTCCATCCCAGCTGTGCATCTGTGTCCAGGCTCATATCTCCATGACTCTGACCAACACCCACTCTGCCTGGGTTTCTTGGCTTGGCCTCAGACCTGCCTCATCACTGTTGATGGTCACTGGTCTGCTTCTGACCCTCATCCCTCCTGGTCACCCCTCCCACCTGCATGATGATTCATGGCTCTGCTCCTGGCTCCTCTCTACCTGCAAAGCAGCTGGTTCTTGCCCCTCCCTCACACCAGCTTGAAACAGGAGCCTTATAACATGCTTAAACTTTCACACTGACAAAAGTAGAAGCCATTTGTGATTTTTAGACTCCTCTAATTTTCCTGTTGGAAGTCTTATGCCACTCTTTATGTCTACACACTGCACGCTAATGGGAAAACGTATTCCCAGTACACAAGAAATTTAAGATGCCCGCTACAAAAAGGAAAAAAAATCCAGTTTAAGAAGTAAAGCCTTGCAAGTCAAGAGTTGTAAACGTGCCCATGCTAGTGCACTGTAGACTGCATTAGCTCTCAAGAGTACATTTGTAAAACAAATTTTGAATTCATTCTGTTTATTCCTCTTAAATGCATTTCTCCCATCCAAAGCTTCAAAAGTATCCAATATCCAAAGAATTGAAAAAACTGTATTACCCATATGCTCAGAGTTTTAATTTTTCCTACACAGTTTGAGTCCATTTCTCCTTTTCCTAAAATAAATGGCCGTCTTGCCAGAGGAGGGTTGGGATAAAATCCTTTAATTAAAAACTAGCATTTATTCACTTAAGTTCGGCAACAATTAATACTTTCATATTCCCATTTGTATGGGCTAAATAATTGCTTTGTGCACATAAATTAACACAGGCAAAGTCAAAATAATACCCTATATTCTACTGCCCTTCTCCAAAGATAAGGTGATCTATTAAAAAGAACTACTGTTTCTACAGGGCGGCCTATGACAGGACAGATTTTCATTTCTGGCTTTCATTTCTCCTTGGAAGTTCAAAGGCAACACCCCTCTTCTTTGCACCTCTTATTCATTTTCAAGTACCTCTCAACAGTTTGTAATGCAGGAACTTGTGTACATCAGCAAATCAAGTAGAACTGATAGTAGTGAAGATGCAAAAAGTATACTAAAAGGAAAATATGAGCAGTTTTCAGTACTCCGTTTCAACATCTGCATACAGCATTTCACTAGAGTGGATATTTCTCTATTTTTCTACCATGAACCCAGCATTTTGCCATGACTATCAGTCCCAGATTGTTCGTGTAACAATATACTGCTAAGGGAACTAGTGACTATTTGTCTTTATTTAATAACAATGAAAATTGGATAGCATGGAGCAATAGGAGATGAACTGTGCCATCCATTTCCAGGAGAGAAGCAGCAGTAACTCATTACATTTTTTACAGGATTTTCTAGTTTTCAGAAGATGAAGGGCCTAGCACACTGCCATTCAGTAAGTGCACTTTTACATTTATCCAAAAAGTTGTTCACAATTTTCAGAGAAAGCTGTTTTCAAGGAATGATGAATTTCTATAGGATGCTCTGAGCATTTGTGTGTTGATGAAACAAAACAGGAATATATAGTTTTCTTAGTATTTAAATCAAGTTATTCTGTACTAAGGATTTTGAAAATAATTTATCATTAAGGTATTTCAAGAATGATGAGAGTTGAATTAGGATGCTGTCCACAGAAAATCACACTACTTAAAGAACATATTGTGTATCTACCTTGAAATGTCAAGTGACTGTGTCATTGCTAGTTAACTATACTCTTTCCTAAATGAAAAACACAAGTATAACAGCAGTAAAACCTTTGGGAGTATATAATTGTTCTCTTAGGTACCTTTTACAGAGAGCTTTTAACCTGCCTTCCTCCGTCCGTTTGCAGACAGGGAAGCAAACGCACTGGGAGGTAAGGTGAATAGTTCAGAATAGCAGAGAAGGGACCAGAACTCGTTCTCACCCAGCTGGTAGCTTGATCCCCCCCGCTACACACTTGAGATGATGCCAGCTCAAAGCAAGCATCTGTTCAAGTAATAACTTAGCAGAAATGGGCTAATTTAATCAGTTCTCTTCTTTTAAAATATGTACATGTGTTCCATTGTATGATGTGACATTCAAAGCTGACTAAATTATACAGTGATCTTAAGATATTTTTAGTAACAGTTATTTTACAGCTGGAACATGCCTCACAAGTAGCCTGCAGAAGCTTTTCAGCTCAGACCTTACTGTAGTCCCCAATATTTTTTTTTGTCTCCTTCTTACTGTTTATGTCCTTGTGTAACATTCAAAGTCAACTGTGTTTGATTTGAAAAAAAAAAATTAAGAATCCAAATTCACACAGGAAAATGCTTCATTTATAATGCTCAGCCTAAGTACCTTTTTAAACCTGGCAAAGAGCCTAATTCCCTTGGGTTTCAATAAGATGCAGGATACAAAGTGCTCAGTACTCAGTGAACTTCTTAAAAACACAGATTACATCCATAAGAGCTTCATGGTTGCTCACTCATTCTTGGGCTAGAGGGTGGGAGAAAAATTTGAAGGTCTGCCTATTACTATTATCTCCACGCTCCTGTCTGGTCACCTCAAAAGAAAAGAAATAGGCAAGTATGCTTCCTACCAGGCTTCCAGGCAGATAGTAAAAGAAGCTGGTGGCAGAGAGCAAAGGGGGCATTTTCACTCCTTCCAAGAACATGCAATAATTCAAGTCTCAATCTGTCACCATGCCTCGCACAGTTTTTATGTTTCTTTTTTAGCATTTTTTTTTTCTTTCCTTCAATTTATTGTAATGAAAGTAATGCATTAAGCAGCGATGTTTTGACAAGAAAATCCAGAACAGGCTATGGAACTGTTCCTTTTAAAGTAATTATCAAAGTCCAAATTCATTTTAACAAGGAAATCTGAGCTTTAACCTTGTAATTAATGGAGATGATTCCAGAATAAGGACTCATTTTTCATATAGTGTAATGACAGATCTTGTTTTCTATGAAAAACTTGAGAAGGCTTGTGAGCATTCTACTATGTTTCAGCCAACAGACTGTTTAACACCAAGGCCTCCAAGAAGTAATTTTATTTCCTATCTTTATGTGCAGCTGAATTTTCTCCAGGGCAGAGAATGTAGACTGATTGTCAGAAGCTGGGAGCTGCAAAATCCAGACACAGCATATTTTGGCATATTCAATTTATCCTCCTTGTTTTTAAAATAAGAGAAAATTTTGCTAAAGGTGCAGCCAGATAATTTGTCTTCTGTTATTTTATTAGTTTTACTTTAATTAGGATTTTCATTTATAATGTATACAAGGGCACAAGGTGAAACAATTTCATTACTTAGAGGCAGAAAAAGAATTTTCCAAATGTACATTCTATTTGTCTCTTATTACAAGCTAAGGAGATGCCATCAGGATTCCAGTAATGAGCTCACATATGTCCCAAGAAGAAAACAGCAAGTTATTAACACACTATTTAGTTTTAATAAGATTTTCTTACATCCATTTTTACAATTGAAGTCAATGAAGTTTAACTGCAGCACAAGACTTACATGGAACTGTCCTCTGCAGTTTCTACTCTCCAGAACACACAAGTGGGTAAACAACTGGAAAAAAGCCAAGAAAAAGTTTCCAGTCTATATGAAAATTCAGGTCTAATGTATGTAATGATACTGACCCCATTGCTTTGTTGCCATTAAAAATGGGAACATCAGAAACCAGTCCACTGCAATCAGTGTAGAGCTCTATCAAGGTAAAGTGTCTCTGAACACGGAGTTCATCAAGCACTCAGCATGCATGACACAAAGACGATTCAAGTTTGTACCCGTCCTATAGCAATTCTCCTTGGACTGGAAGAGTCCCATTAAAGTAAATTGTAGAAGTGATTTCTGCCATAAAGAACTGGGAAAGAGAGGGAGAGGAAGGAACAAGACATCAGTAAAGCATTCAATAGAGATTTCATTGTGTTGCATACTTCTAAAGTGACTTGAAGTGAGGTTCACCACCACATTTCTCTCACAAAAGCAAAGTCAAGACAGAAAATTTCAAAACATTAAAAAGCTCAAGTCAGATCTCTGAATGCTTAGAATGATATTGTATTTTCTGGAATCAATGGGTCTTGCAAGAGATTTAGGGCTGTTTTAGGGGTTATTTTATCCCTGAAGGGGAGTACACTAACATCTGTTCAATATGCTTCCATGTGGGCATACTGGTTTTACACTTCTAATTGCTTCGTGCTAAGCTTTCTGAATAAGTCTTAAAACATTTTGTGTCAGATCATATGAACTATTATAAATGAACTCTTAGCATATTTTCCTTCAACAATACTTCCAGCCTCTCCTCCCTATACTACTCCCTAACAAATGCAGAATGCAAATTGTACTTAGTAAGCCAGGTAAAGGAGATAAGCAGCACAAATAGTAAAAAAAAATTTAAAAAAAATCACACCAATGATAACTCCTGCTTCTGCCCTCAGCCATGAAGAGTTGTATACATGTGCAGAATTGGAAGGATGGATGTGAAAAGGCTCTCTAGGAAACTTGGCCTTGAGAGCCTGCCCGAACTCCAGCAGCATCTCCAAACTAGGATACAGGTTGCAGTGATGCTTAGAGTTAACAAAGTTCAGCATTCTGCCTCCACCCTCTGATCCTTCTTTTTACATATGAGGAGAGTCTCCACAGGCAGCCCTCCAGCTGCCATCCCAATTCCATACTTGAGAAAGTTTGCCCCCTCCCACCTCTACTCTGGCAACATGGAAGAGACGGAGCAGAAAGGCAGTGGTCTCATCTTCAGCCAATGCGCTCAATTTATGCTAGTGACCTACAATTTCTAGATAAAGGAAGTTGAGAAAGCCATCTTTACTTTGTATACGCAATCAGATAATGATGTTCTCACAGGGACTGCCTAGCCTCCCAGGAAGCCTAGGCACTTATGCATACCTGGAAAAGTGAGCATTAAATGCCGCTTTTCCAATTTGGTAATATTTTTTTTCCTCACTCTATATTGATGGAAATATTGGCCACAGCATTAGCCCATACAGCTCTCATTGCCTTGCACTAAGTGCAGAAATGGAAATTTCAAGAAAGTTTATTACTGTTTACCCTTAAAGCACTCTGTGCTTCTATTTGTCTCTTCTTATAAGCTAATGAGACGCATAACCAATTGCCTGGTACCTGTACCTTGCAGAAAATTGAATCTGTAAGTATACACTCTAAAATGCTGCAAATAAATAGAAGATCGTAGAACACAGGTTGGCCACATTGGAGCACAGACTGGGGAAAAAAAAAAAAACAAACATCAGCTTAACATCAGAAAGAAGCTAAAGGAAAATGTAAAAGATCTCTAGAAATATGGATATTTCTTAACAGAGGTTTGGAAGCAAGCCTTCACAACAGAGGGAGAAAGAGCCAGTCATTCTACGTGGCTGCATCTTAAAGAGACATCTGAACACTTGGGAGTAAAGCCTTGAGAAGACAAGGACAAGTAAAAGTACTCAAAAGCCTACAGTTCTGCTGAAGAGAAAGTACATACGCCATTCGTGTGTAAGCTTAGACCACACAAGAAAGCTCAATCAAGATCAAACCTCCCCAGGGACGTGGTAGAGTCACCATCACCGGAGTTTCTTGAGATGCAACCGGACAGGGTGCTAGGTAATCTCATCTATGCTCCCTTTTCCATGAAAGGCTAGACCAGATGATCTTTTGAGGTCCTTTCCAACCTGGGCTATTCTATGATTCCATAATTAAAATAGCCCCTTCACCTTCTGTGAAGCAGAGATTATTTTCCCCCCACAGTCTTAGTGACTTAAGGCTTGATTTGTCGCCAAGACATTTCAGGGCCAGTGTTAATTCCTTGTCATCGTGAAGGAAAATCAAGAAAACCTTCTAGAGTCTCAGACACTGCAAGAAAGCTGTTGTTCTGATTGAGGCTCTGCACAGCAAGAGAGGCTAGCCATACCAGCAAGGAAACCAAGCTCAGCCTGGAAACAGAATGTCATTACCAAGGTGCCGATATGCTAAGAGAAGCAAAATCTACTTAGCAGGAGGTGCTATCTTAATTTTGCTATCCTGTAATCAGCTGTTGACAAACTGTTAATTGACTGAGCACAGCATCCACCAACACAAGCAAGTGTTGAGGAGGACACGGGTTGTCTAACTGGATGCATTCCCAATCTGTCATCACATTTTCAAAAGATAAGTACACAACTGGTTCATCAGACAGAAATGGAAATCACACCTGCTCCAAGCTGTCATTACTACAAAGCCAAGTAACTGGGACAGAGGTAGAAAATGCAAGTTGCATTTGCATCTAGAGCAGGCATTTGCTTTCACTTCATAAGTCAGCGGCCCAGGTTCCACCACAGTCAGTGGAGCAGCACTTGGTCTACAGAATGCTAATGAGGAGGGGGAAGGAAACTATTGTTATCTATTTCTTAGAGTACTAGATCTAAGAGGCAACTCACTGGTTATGAGGCCACAGGTCTTAAACAAATAAAGGAACTATTTTTGCAATTCAAAGCATAATTAAGTTGTGGAACCTACTGCTAAAGGATGCAAGAACTATGAACAGGTTCAGAGGGAGGATAAGCAAATTCACAGAAGTCCATTGTTGACAATTGAAGGCAAATCAAATGCTCCAGAAGGCCTTATTAGTGCCAGGTGTTTCCAAGATATAAAAGATGGTATGCACAGCCTGAGCTTGTAGTCTTTCCCTAGGAATTTATTGCTACCCAGCATTGAGACAGGACCCTTGGTTTGACAGAAATTTGTCTGATCCAGCCTTGCAATTCTTATATTTAGGTTCAGTCAGATGAGAAAGATGAGCCTGGCCTCAAGAGTCCAGAAATAGGTAACTAAGGGAAATTCCACAAATTCAATTATCCTTAGCAGCTTTTTTTCTTTCAACTCCATAGTTTCAGGATGAGTTGTCATATGGTATTTGCTATAATTTCCAATTTGTAAGCAAATACAGCAATAATATTAACATTCCTCACAAGGGCTTATTCCAATACACAAGTGTTTTTAAAGGCACTCACTTGTACGAAATGTTAGTGATGTGTAAAGTATTAGTGACCAGTAGGAATGAAGAGAAGGTATTGGAAAAAACCCTTAGCTCACTTTTAATATCACACATCTTGTGAAGTACATCTGAACACAGAGGTGGAACATCCCCCAAAAAAGCCAGTGTGTTTCAAACCAAACTCCTACATCTGTCAGGAAAATCTTTCCTGAGGACAAAATAAAAAATAGGCTACAAAAATCCTATTAGCAAATACAACAATACAACATTTGTCCTTATATGAAGAATGGCTGTTTGAAAATTGAAGAGCAGTAGGCATTTGTTTTGTCCAAATAAATTACTGAGAAGATGTGCAGAAAACATGACTGAGTTGTTAGAACAGTACAATGGAGGAAGCACATTTAACTCTGTTCTACTCAGATGAGCTTGGTGACCTTGGGCTACATCAGTCATTCTCTATCTGCATCAGCTTCATTAACCTTACTGAGATATTCAGGATAAAAATATATATAGGGTGTGCACACAATATTATGCGTAAGAGTGTTTACACAGACCTTTTCAAGCCTCTTAAAACCAGAAGCTACAAAGGAGACTGTTTGATTTGCCCCTTTATCTTCATTAACATTAAATCCCTCACAATGCTACTCTCACCTGGACACCTTGAGAAACAGACAACTGAACAGAGACTGCAAAGCAGCTCAAAGATAGCAAGACATACTGCAAGCTGCTACAAACAGCAAGATGCACTGCAAAATGTGCTGGCAGGGGGAAGGATATCTGTTGCAAGTCAGAGAGGAAGGAAATTTTGATCTGAAGAGACATTTTTACTGGGCAACTATCCTTAGAAAGTAGAGGAGACTTAGACGCTCCCATTGTTTTCTCATGCCTCAGGAAAGCTCAGAAGTCCAAACATCCCCTCTAACTTTTTTCTCCTTCTAGCTTGTATTTTAACAAATAGCCCTTCCATTTCTTCAGAAAAAAAGTAGGTTGACAGTTAAAGCTGTGAAAGCAGCATGGCAATCTTATTAAGTATGCCAGGTTTGCTATGCTACCCTGCAGGAAAATAGTGATGCTAATTGGAATCCAACCATAAGTAGCTGGGTGAATCCAATTCAATAAGTACTAAAACTGCAGCACTTCCAAAAAGCTTTAACTGCATCTGGCCTAGGTATAGCAGTATATATACGTTTCTTATCTGATTTCTTCAGGAACCTGCTGCTGGCCATTCATGGAAACTAGATACTCCACAAATGGGCGTTTGACCTGAATATGACATTTGCATTCATACTTTCTGGTCAAGAATACAAGATATACAAAAAGCTCTGGCTATAGACAGCATTAAGCTTCTCACTTCACAGCTCTCTTGACAAACTGTCAGTTATCTCTGTTCCTCTCCAGGCTGAAAGTAAGTAGGTTCTTTCAGAAGATTAGTTTAGCATCCAGTAATCTGTTTCTCTAAACAGCCTATTCTGAACTACAGAAGCAAATCTCACTCTCTGTAATCCTTTTGGTTTCTTTGACAGGAGTTTGTGACAAGAATACATCCTATTGTAACAAAATATCATGCAGCACTTGCCATTTGAGAAATATTACTTTCTTCCCTTGCTTCTTAGGGTGACTAGACTCTAAAAAAATTCAATGAGGGAAACAGGGGATTGCCCATTTCTAGATACTTTCAAACCAAGACTAGATGCTTCTTGGTATTACTACAGTCTCAGAAAACCATTTAACTTTTTAAAATGACAGTAACTTTTGTCCTCTGTAGTTTCATTCCAACAATCTACTCATCTTCCCACTTAGCACATCAGGTAGCAGAAAAAACAGTGCAACCCCATAAGTAGAGCTGAGCCAGGACCTGAGGGTGAACCCAGCACAAACCTAACCAAAACACTATCCTGCAGGATCTGAACACAACACCCAGCACCAGTTATAGACAACAGGATCCCTCAACAGCCCAACACAACAGGAGGATGAACCAGGCCCACATACTACTCAGGCAGAAGCAAGAAGATGCAAAGCTAGAATATAAGTACTGAAGACAGCCATAAGGCACATCATCTAGGCACATCACTCTACAGCACAACCCCAAGCACATCACCTTGCCCAAGCTCTAGGCACATCATCTAGGCACATCATCTAGGCACATCATCTAGGCACATCATCTAGGCACATCATCTAGGCACTAGCACTCCTACAGCACAACCCCAACCAACACACATTGCCCAAGCTTGAGCTTAAATGGGGCCCGAGGCCTATGTGAAGGGGTGTGGCTGGGGTCCCAGGTGAGGCTGATCAGGGCCAAAAGAGCTTATTAGTGCCCTCAGGGCCCCAATGTAGCTCTTTGCAATAGGAGGGCTTGCTGGAGTAGCCAGTCATTCTACAAGTTTGTAAGTACATAGACTGGAAAGGTCCTTTTTATCTGGGGAGACAAGCTTCAGGCATGTAGGGAGCAGTTCAGGTATGGTGGGCTGTAGCTCCCAACAGGTTCTTTGTGTGTTTTGCTCACATATAATTGAGGTTAGCTTTTTCACGGCTGCCTTCACTATTGCATCCAGCAAACTTTTACCTATGTCAGTAGCTATGAACTCTTGCCAACAATCTTAGTTCTCACTGTCAGTTGTGTGAATGTGTAATTAATTTTATAGCACTGAGTAGGAAAATGCTATTTTGTAACTGTCATAGTTCTTCACTGTATCTATTGCAATGGCTTTTAAAATTAGGGTTTTTTAGCTTGTCCACCTACAACAGTGGTCTCTGCCTTTCTATGGTGCCTGGAATAGCAGATAATGCTCTGCACGTTTTGAGCCTATACTTCTAAGAGCCTCTACCTAGTCAAACAGACTTCAGGAAGCTAGAAATAGTGGTTGGATTTGTTTGTTCTTAAGCCCCTTCTGTAACATACCTTTTTTCTATCTATAGAAGGTTTCGGTGGTTACTTTGCTGATAAGTAAATAGAGCCTAGAACATGAGGACTGGCCCTTTAAAAGACTTCTATCAGAGACTCTTGGAAAGTAAGAACAGAATGTAAAAACAGCAGAAGATTGGTGCTGCAGTAACCTCAAGGGAGGGGCTACACCTTCTCTGCAGTCCCCAAGCATTATTGAGATTTGATATTTCGTTGGATATTTATTTTAAGGGATAGTACTGACCCCCAGAAGAAATTCTGGGCATAAAATACGCAATCCTTGTTGGGCAGAAGAAGCAACTAGCACCTGCTATCAGCCAAAAAGTTGTTCTAATTATCTGGCCTTTTGTTCACAGGACAGATTTTACTGGGAAATAACTGAACCAAAAGTAGCAGCAAATGGTAGGCACGCAGTTAAGGGGACTTATAAAAATGTCTGTTGCATTTCCAAATAGCAATCCTCTCTTTTAGAGAATGACAGCAGAGCACATTTCTTAGGGTGTGGTGGGACTTGGGTGACTCCCTGCACATTCTTATGGCTTTTTTCTGCCTTCTGCAACAGAAATCATATGGTTGCATTTAAGAAATTGCTTGGAGGGTTCAATCATTTAAAATATTTTTTACTGTTTTCTAAACTGCAATAAAGTATATTTTTCTTCTACTGCAGTGAGGCATGTAATTCAGCTTCTTCACAAAGCACCATTCCTGTGAAAGGAGGAAAAAGAGTGCTGTTGTGTTAGAAGTTGTGATTTAGCAGGACGTGTTCCATGCATATCGATCTGTATTTAGATCAAAATTAAACAGGTAATTTATAGCTGTATCCTAACAGTTTGCCAAAAGTACAATTCTCTATGAAGCCGAATCAGAAAG
The DNA here is from genome assembly GCA_008921705.1 of Burhinus oedicnemus. NCBI lineage: Eukaryota > Metazoa > Chordata > Aves > Charadriiformes > Burhinidae > Burhinus > Burhinus oedicnemus. Next base: position 1,395,171 of record VFFE01007124.1, on the reverse strand, counting down.
TAATCTTCCTGTTATTACGGCCAAGGCTCTGTCTGTGTTACAAGTATAAAGGTCTGTTCAGCCATTTAACGTGGCTGTTTCAAGATACCTTTGGATTCAGTTGCCTTCAGGTTTACAGTCTTGGTTGTTTTTCTTACATTAATGCATTTCTAAGAAGCCTGTGGGGGTTTTAGATGTAAACCAAGGAGTCCAAGGTCATCATTGTCTTATGCTTTCCCATATTTACCTATTCATTTATCATGGCAAAATTCACAGAAATGGGAGAACAAAATGTAAAATATCAGAGTAAAGAATATCCATCACTTGGGCTACAGAAGCACTTGAATCAAAAGCTGTTCTGCTGGGCGAGGCACAGAAATATGAATTCCACCCTTTCTCAGTGTTTTGAGCAGTGGGACAGTTACATTCCCACTGGGTAAGAGAGTTGCGACATGAGCTATAATTAGGGTCAAATATGCCAAATGGTATAGTTGCTTGAGGGACAGGCTGTAGGAGTGACCAAAGAGTCGCAGGACTGGAATGTAAGACTTGGACTACAGTCTCCTTGCCAGAGACAGGAGGGTCTAAAACCAAAGCAGACTTGCTTTGGCTGTCGCTGCTTAGCGGATCTCTGCTTTGCAAACTGCCTCTCTCTGTGCTTACAGGTATGCCAACAGCAGTTTATTATAGGGTTAGGTCTGTGTCCCTGAAAATTACTCTTCAGTAACTTTGATATAATAAACTACATGCTATTTGCAAAGCAAGATAACTTGTTTCTTATTCACTGATATGGATGGAAAAAAGATGTTTGAGGATATGTAAGTGCACAATATATTTCAGGGTTCCCTCAAGGGGAAAAGGCATCCAGGAAAGTCAGGCTTAAGAGCTTATCAACAAAGCTGAAAGACCAGGAACACTTTTCATGAAATTGTTGCTATGTAGAAAGCTGCACCATGGCTAGGAATATTTCAGCGATAAAAATTCACTTTCAGTACAGGGCTCTTCAGGAATGAGCCATTTAAGACTCCATATTTATATCCTTAAAGCATCCTTTAGATTGTTACCATATACAATCCACTTATTGATTATATCTGCTTTTTCATTGTCCACTTGTGAAGCTTAACGGTACTTAACAGGAAAAGGCTGGCAAATAAGGCTATGAGCACTTACCAACTTCAACATTCGTATTCTGTACAAAAACATGCTATTTCTAGGTATCTGCTAATGCATTCTTTGGCAAAAAGGTAGCTCTGAAAAAAAGGTTTAAATAAGCCCTATCATCAGCCCACACTTCAGATAAATGTGCACCCCCTACAGTTTTTCATCTTTCTTTCAAAAGAAAAATATTATCTTGACTTTGTGCCTGACATCCTTGTATTCTAGGGCTGGATCACAAAGTGCTCTGCACAGGAAGTCTCCCAGAAAAAAATCAATAATTTCTTTTACACTGTTCACGTTCATTATCAAACCACATGTTTGAAAGTTGCAATAGGCTTAAATATTTATGGACAATTTGGAAGTTGCTTTTAATCACAGGATGATAACTGGTTGCTGATTGTATATTTGAAGACTTCCCTGTCCCCCTTACGTAATGCACAGGTCAGTGGGAAGGGAACATCAGAAACATGCCCAGGTAATCACTGCTTAAACAGGACGTTCGAGATAAGGATTTTATACCTGTTTTGTAGTACTGAAGGAGAGAGATGAACATTACTTTATTAAAACTTGGAAATTACTAGAGAAGGAGCCTCTGGCTTACATATCAAGCTGGCATACCCATTAATTGTTCAGATGAGGGCTAGAAATATTATTTTTCACTGCATTTGGATGAAGACATATTTTCTTACTGTGGGAGACAATGACAACAAACTCTGAAAAGGTAGTGAAGATACAGCAACACATTGGAAAATATTTCTTTATTGTTTCATGTTTATCCTGCTGCTTTCATCAGAAGTTGCTTATCTCAGCACTAAATTCAGATTATGTAAAGATATTCACAAAGGTTGGAATTTGTGTGCTGTGTTTTGGGCCGGATTATCCACTGAGGCAAATGACAGATGCTCTCCCCCACCTCTCTCTTCAAGGAGAGGAAGAAGAGAGAGAGGAACTTATGAGTTTAGAAAAAAACTAAACTACTTTAAAGAAATATTAATAACAGAATAAAAAGAAAATAATTAAATATATACAAAACCATATCAAGCCCACAGGATGACAATCATGTCACCAGCAGGCACTGGGGAAGTCCCAGACTAGACTCAGTGATGGATAGAAACTGGATTCCAGATCTGGATTCAGGATCAGGATCAAAGGCAGATGAACAGAGTCCTCCCTGGATGCTGGCCATTGAAGAAAGAGAGCTGACCCTTTGATGCCTCAGCTTTTATACTGAGCATGAGGCAGATGGGATGGAATACCCTGTTGGTCAGTCTGGGGTCACCTGTCCTGTCCGCTCCTCCCCACAGGTGTGACACCTCTATGCTTTTCTGCTTCTGACCCTCCAATGGGGCAAGTAACAAAGTTGGCTGCCCTTGGTTCTTATAGCAAGAGCCTCTCTGCATCCCATTCCTTGGCATCAACTATAAACATGGGTCTTATCACTCTGAGAGCGAACAATTTCTGCACAACATGCTGTTAATTTCAGCAGTTAGAAGAGGCCTAGCTAAAAAGTAAAATTACTAAACAGGAAATTGGTCCTGTTTTACTTCAAACCAGGACTTTGTGGAAGCTTGGCTTGAAAATTACATGCAATGGCATCTGGATTTATGGCTCTGCCACAATATGGCTTTGAGATGCTTATCCAAAAATTTACTACAAGTGAGAACTTAGCTTATGATATAACAGTTTGCATTTTCTCAAACATGCCATCTTTTCAGGTGAGCTTTTATTCTTTCCACAGGAAGTCTTGAAGTATTGTGACCTTTAAAAAAATATTACAGCATATATTTTGTGTTATAGAGTGCACGGTAGATATGCTGCCATGGAACATCTGAGAGCTTAGCCTGTGTTTACATCTGTGCCTTTGGGCAGCCTGCTTCACTGCTAAGCTCCTGCAGCATTTGGAGCAGGTTTAAAATGAGTATGACATACTGTGAAGAGAGCTGCCTACTGTTAGTGAGACTATCACTCTGCCTGGAATGGAAAAAGCACTTGCTGTGTTTGCAGCACCCGGTGCTTTCAGATGCCCAATTCTCGCGCAGTCCCTGCTGAAGTCAATAGAAGATCTCTATGTCTAGCTGACCTCAACACAGTTTGATTCACTTCTTTAACACAACATGCAACTGCCAGAGAGGAGCTGAAAAAGGGTTATTTTTGAAACAAGAAGTCACTGGTGATAAAAAGCCATGTATAAATAAATACCCATGCCATATCTAACGAACCTTAGTCTTGTGACTAAGGCCTGAATTTTAGATTCATGTATTGTGTAAGGAAGAATAACTCCTTTGCCTTTAATAGCATTATTTCTGATTTAATTTTGGAGCACAATCAGACTTAATCTATGTCAATGGCTGTTTACATGGTAAATCATGCCTCATGTACACCCATGTCCTTATCACAAATGATAGACGGGAACCAGTATCATAGTAGAGAGGAATACTGACTGCAGTCAAACAGCAACATGTGTGAAAGCAGAATTTGGCCAGAGATGTTTGCACTAGATTTACTGTCTGATGAGCCTAGCCAGCTTGAGCTTGCATCATAATCTAATAAAAACCTAATAATACCTTTTCATCTAAGTCATTCAGCCACGTATATCAGGCTTTGGAGGTGTCAGGTCTAAAAAGAGAACTGTACTTCTGCCTTGGAGATATTTTTATTGCTGAGGAAAAATATATTGCAAGAAACAGTTCCTTACACAGCAGGATAATTCCACTTTGAAAAAAATAAAAAAGAAAGAAAAAGAAGTCAGGTAATAAAAATTCACATTTGTTATGAGATCTGTCTTGATCTGATGCACTCAAACTTGAAAGCTTCTTCTCTATCTCTTACAACTTCTTTTAAATTCTGAAGAGGCCTGACAGGCAGAAAATGAACAGATGAACATTAGAGGTGGGAGATGATCTTGTAGGAGGTCTATGCTTGAGTTATGCAAAGATAAGGACACGGGGGCATGCCTGCATGGTGGAGCGCTGTGTGGGTAGAGGAATCCCCCAGCATGCACCTCTTTACAGGACTGGATATTACATAAGGCTTGCAAATGACTTCCTGTCCCTCCATTTTGTACCTTGGAAGATACGTAAAGATAACAATACAGAGACATTTCACCAGAAACAGGCTGCCCTTTGGGTTCCAAATCTCATTCCTTCTGTCCCAGTTTCCCTGCTGAGCAGTCATCTTCTCAAAGCCAGCAAGCAAGCTGTTCCTCTAGCTCCCACACAGGCATTGTCCTTCCTGAACTGGGTTCTCTCTAGGCTCTCTGCTCCCTGGAGGTTATGGATGCCTCTGGCTGCACTGTTGTGTTCTGGTGCACTACTGTTCCAGTCTTTGTATGACAAACCTCATCTCGGTAGCCAAGTGTCTTCTGTACTTGGACATGCAGGCAAGATGAAAAAGCGTATTTTTTAATATTATTTAATACTACAAGATCAAGAGCAGCCATTCAGTAAGGTCGGGCAGAACTGTTAGTACACGGAAATGTGACTATAGTGATGCACGTTAGCTTACCTGTAGAAGAAGCATAAACAACAAATGAGCAGTGAGGTTTTTTGATAATAAGATACATTTTTCAATGCTGAATACCTTTGATAACTTATCTTCAGATTAGAGTGTTTGACAGGAGAACTCTACTTCTTCACATTTACGCAGGCCAGCAAAACTCAAAGTTAGTCAGAGATGTTCTTGAAAACTACATTTAATTAGAAATATTATGGGTACAGTACCCTCACTGGCTTTCTTTATGAAGGTGCAAAATATGATATCCTCTTGTCATTATATATGTACCTTTTGGTGTGTAGTCATGAGATTCATATGAACTTGATTCATACGAACAAGAAAGCTCTTTATATATTTCTTTTAATATTCCAATGAATTTTATACTCTTATTTATGAAGGACAGAGATGAACATTCCTTGTCAAAAGTCAAACTCTTGTATAAAAGTTTTGGTTAATTTTAAATAGATATCAAAGGCAGAGCCATGGTGAGTTTCAAGAGTTAGCTACAGTGCTGTGTATTTACTGATCTATTTATTTTAAACTAAACCATTCTCCTTAAATATAAGAAGCTTTAAGGTTAACAAATCTGTGCTAGAACATGCATGGAATACTTATTTCTGACCAGTTTATTCTCTGCTACATTATTTGTCTTAAATTACAAATCAAGTTGCAAACTCTTACCATTCACATAGTGAAAACTATATTGCAACTATTATTTCGTTAGGCTTATGTACAGATCAAATGAAAATTGAAATATCAAAATTGCTGTTGTCGGTGTGATAACCTCTTATTCTTGAGTTTTACAAACAATCCATCAAAAACAAATTCCAAAAGTTTAGGAGGATAGTTCTGAAATCCCATATAGAACTGAAAAAATTACATAGATGGTGAAATTAGGCATATTTTAGAAAAACGAGTGTTACAATAATTTATTCTGCTCTAGGCTGTGTCATGAATCTATCATGGCACACAGTGAAAGAAAACACATCAAGAATGCTGGAATATCTTTCTTTACCATGAGACACCAACACAAACTAGTAATAGGACAACATTCAATAAAGTAGGGAGCACAAAGCAGTCTTCCTCAAGTCCTTCAAGAGAAACACTGAAATTACTGCTAGGGAAGTCTAGGAAACAATGTATTTTGGTGCTGTTCTCTGTGCAAAGCAGGGACTGGTCACCAAGGTAAAGAAGAATTCTAGTACAGAAATATTTGTGACATGAGTGCCAGTATCATAGAACAGGAGAAAGATATGTTGTCGGCATCTCTCCATTCAGGTCTACCACGCTTACTTGTTCTTTCCATACTATAGTTGAACTTTCCATTTTGTAAGCAAGATTAAAACAAACATCTACAGAAGTCAACTCAAATATTTTTTTTCCAAATTCTGTCCAAAACTTATCTATGATTAATGGACACACCTCCATCAACAGCTGTTGAAACCTAAACTGACAGCTTGGTTCCTAAACCTTTTTTGTAACAGCAGTGGAAAGCATGGAAGTTGGAAAACTGTATCTCTCAAGATCTGTGCAAAGCCAGCAGAGCAACACACACATAGAGTAAAAGTTGAAGATGTACAGGTCTAACAGAAGCCCAATGAAGCTAAAGGAGAGAAAGTTTTGTAAGAGACAGAGTAATTGCAGTAGTCACAAATGCAATATTGTCTGGCCCAGACAGTTGTTTTCTCTAACTGGCCCTCCTTGTTTTCTCTTTTTATCCATTTGTCATTTCATGCCTCTAATCAGGTTCAAATGAGGTGTATCTTCTCCATCTTTGCAAGCCTGACCTACTTCAGAGGGATTAGCAGCACCTTGACATGTCTCCCCTGTTTTAGGAGCACTCTGTTCTGTTTCAGGAATGAAAGCAACTCTGCCTTGTTCCTGAGCAGACTTTGCCTGAACTGCAAAGCTCCTCTGTGTTCAATGTAGCTATAAATTACTTTTAAAGTACATCTTTTGCTCTTTTCATCCTCAAATCTTTCTTGTCTTTCTTTCCTGGTCCTTTTGAATTCACAGGAACACTCCCATATATTTGGAGCCATCATTTTACATGTTCCTTCTTAGCCACTTCATGGAGATCGGTTTTGCTACCCCCTTCATTTGCATGTTCTTTGAGGACACACAAATATAATTATTTAGCACTTTCTACCACACAAGAAAATGATCCTCAACCTTTCCTTTTGCATGTGAGCTCTTTGTCACATAAATTCTCCTAATTTGGCTCCACCAGATCTCAAACCTCTCATGGTTTGGCCAATCACTAACCTCCCCATGACCACCCCCCACACACACACTAATCTGTAGAAAAACTAGCATGTTTCCCGAGTTGTAACTGAGCAGCAGAAAAAAGTCCTTTCTGTACTATCTCCTCGCAAGGGAACTTCAGCCAAGCGTGCGTCTTCTCAAATAATTTCTACCACTGTATTCCTTCTCTTCACTACATATCTCAGGTTTAAACATTACTAAAATACCACATCCAATTTTCAAACATACAGGAAATGCACTGATAAATTAACGAAACTTTATTTTTTTTACAAACCACAAGAATAGCTAAAGGATTGGAAAAATTGCAACACAGACTTTGAGTTCAGCCTATACGTATCACGTGGAAGATCTTGGAAGATATGTGTTCTGTGAGGCTCTTACTCAATCCTCAGCTGGCGTTAATTGTGGTGGCAAGAAGCTTACAGCTTAGAAAGGCAGGGATCTCTACAATGCTGAGAAGCTGTCGACAAAAATCTTTGGTAACGGCAGGTACTATTTGAATACCTAGTGAGGAGACAATATCACTGAGTCATTGGGAGAGGTGACCTACTCTTGAGAAGTAGCAAATGAGGAAAATTGCTGTCACTGCGTCATTTCTGCAGTGTGAGTGGTGCTATGGGCAGGCCTGTCTCCCTGCTCGCTCTGTGTTGGAGGAACAGTAGAAGCCCACGGCTGCTGCTAAACTCCTCCTGACGAGGAGCAATCTTTTGCTTCTGTCCCCAGATGCTAATGCTGAGTCCGCTTCAGTGTGAATACATAGAGGCCAGACTCAGGCTTTAAGGAATGGTTTGATCAAAGCCCAGATTCCTATGGAGAAATATGGGAGTAATGTAAAGGAGCCTCGTAAGACAAACTGGCAAAGTGTGAAAAAATCCAGAGGTGGTAAGTCCTACTGTTTTATCTACTGGGGGGAAAAAAAAAAAAGTGTAAATGTTTTAACAACAGGGCTTATCAACTTTTGGAGTTAGAAAATTCTTCATCATAAGTTACTTCCAAGCCAAGGTAGTTTCCAGCCAAACAAGAACAAATTTCCGCACCGGACAGGAAGGCAGCTCAGACCTGTACAGTGATCTCTTCCTATTTTTTCTGGTCAATTTACTAGAACTAACTGCCTAACCAAGGAAGTTAACCGACTTAATTACCATTAATTGAGAGTGCAATCATTCCACTCAAGGGCAGGGCTGCTGTTCAGGGAGTCCTGAGTAAGCCAAAGGAACGGGGCTGGCAGGAATCTCATTGAAGTCAAGGAAAAACACGAAGTCCTGTGCCTGGGCTGAGCTAAACGATGCACTGGGATAGACAGGCTGCCGGTCTCGGCCTGGAGGCTTCCTCCGGGCCTGCGACAACGGGGCCTTTCCCCGTGAGGGGCGGGACGGCCGCCGGCGGCGGCGCAGCCCGCCTCAGGAAGCCCCTGCCGCCTCGCGCCTAACGGCTCCTGCCCAACAGCCGCGCCGCGCGCTCCCCCGCGCAGGCCCCGCCCCCGCGGCGGCCGCTCGCGCCCTCACTTCCTGGGGCGGGCGGGTTGAACATGGCGGCGGGCCGCGGGGGCGGGCGGCGGCTTCTCTGCGCCGCGGCCGTTCTGCTCCTCGCAGCGGTGCTGGGTCCCGCCGCCACCACCTCCGCCTCCTCCTCCTCCCGGGCGGGCAGCCCCGGTGAGCCGCGGAGCCGCGTGCAAGCGCTGGGTGGCTCCAACTGGAGCCTGGTGTTGCAGGGCCAGTGGATGTTGGAGTTGTGAGTAACGGCCGCTTTCCCGCCCGCCTCAGAGGCACCGTGCCGGGGAGGAGGGAGGGGGGGGGCAGTTCCCTGCTAGGGCGGCCGGTCTCAGCTCGGTGCCTGCCCCGGGGAGCCGGCATGGCCGGTAACCGGTGGGGAGAGAGGCGCCCTTCCCACCCGGCGAGGGGAAGTGTGGGAGCAGCCGCGCACCTTCCCCGCCCCTGCAGTGGCTGGCCCGGGGCGGGGGGGACGTCCACGCAGGGGCACCTAATGCCCCTGAATCCCCCCGGCCACCAAGCGTTGTCGGCCCTGAGCCTGCAGGCGCACGCTCACCTTATTTGAGGTGGTCGGATAAAGGTAGCTTTCCTTCAGGTTCTGGTCTTGTGCGGGCGCAGAGCGCCTGAGGGCCCCAAGGTTAAACCGGGCACGTCTCAGTAAGCCGGGGTGTCATTGATTACATTTCAGCGGTGTTATTCGAGACGACTGCCTGCTGGGGAATAGAGTCAGGCACTGCACCTTGCGCTGCTTGCCCATTTGGGACTTTCGCTGGATTCTGTGCAAGCTAGGAAGGCTGAATTTGGTAGGGGATATTCAGCAGGAATAGGTTTCCAAAATGGTAAGTGTTGCATAATATGCGGGAATGTCCTCACTTCCAGCCACGTTGCTCTGGAGTTCTTGTTCCAAGGAGATGCATCAGATTTCATTAACTTTTCACTGCAGCTGTTGCTTTATCCTCATGACAGCTAGAGAGGTTTGCCTGTTGTGGGCTAGGGTTTTAAGTGCTTCTATTAATTAGAAGTGGTGTCATGGCTTCACTTGTGACATGAGACTGTTCTTGAAGTGCACATGACATTTTGTACTTGGAGGCTAGCTCACCTGCTTGTATTTAGAAGGGGGAAAAGGAACTTGAGGGGTTTTTTTTAAGACAGCAGTTTAAAAAAAAAGTAGTTTAAGTAGGCTGTATGCTCACATGATATCTGCATGCTGTGCAACTATGAAATAGGATTTTATTGTGGTGCGTGTGCCACTCTTCTGTGGAAGTGCTTGAGTTTGAACAGTTTGAAACAGACTGGGTCGCCTGTGAAACAGACTAGGTCGCTCCTCAACATCTGAATTCATGCTCCCTCATAAATAGTTACCCACCTGCTTTGTTTTGTTTTAGTATTGAATTTGAGTTTGCAGTCTCTTATTGTGGGAGGGACCATCACTTCTCCTAGGGCCTTAATGCTCAGGGCCCTACTGGACACCTGGTATTAATCAGTGAATAGATGGAAATAATCCTGAAATAGCTGATTGAGATACCCAGGGATGCCCACTGTTGTGGCTAAGGATGTGGATTTGATTTTTAGTCTCTGTTTTCCCTTTGCATTTATTGTGTTCTAAAAGATGGGAGAAGATATGATCTTGGAGTGGGAGAAAATAGATTTATTTTTTAAATTGAAATTTTTTCACTTCTGACGTCCTAGTCCTATGTAGAAGCTATTATATGAAAGTTACTGATTCATACACCGGTTGGTGAATCTTAAGGAGGAAAAAGGTTATTTACGGTGGCTCAAATTTTTTGTTTCTAAGAGAAAATATTTAAATAATTAGTGGTGCATACCCCTGAGGAAGAAAGAAGAGAGGAACTGTCTGAAATCAGAAGTGATTAGGATAGTGAACAGTTAAAATCCTTTGTGAGTCTTTATTCCACTTGAAACATTGCACTCTGGTTTGGAGTGACAGGGAGCTGACAATTGCAATGGTGGCAAAGTTAGCTTTAGTGCTAGCTGAATATGGTACGTTTTGCTACGTTGCTTAAATTAGACTTTATTTTATGTACAGTGTTTGATGTGTGAAAGATCCTTGGTTCTCCATGCTACTTTCTGTGGTACATTCTGGTGCTTTCTGCTTTTCTCTTGAGAAGGAACCTTTGTCTTTCTTGCTAACTCAATGCTGCTGTTCTTGAAATAGTGAGAGTTTGAGGTTCCCAATCACGGCTAAACAGGAGTTTGAGATCTGGTATTGATTTCTTATGATTCTTGCAGTTGGTATCATGCTGATGGATTTTGGCTTCTACTGATTTTTATCTGTTTTAGAGCTGGTGATCTGGACAGGACTCCTGCATGTCAGTTCATTGATTCTTTCCATGCTGTGTGATAGGTCTGTTGACAAGACTGCAATATTGCTCATCAAAACCTCTTTTGCTCGAAGAACCTCCTGTTTGTTTTTAAGACCTTTGTGTTTCAAGCAGTACTTTTTTTTAAATGTAAATGTTATTATAGGATCTCTGAAAAAAATAAATTATTTATTTTGGTCACCTGCTCTAGATTATTGGTTTGAAGCTGTCTGCCCTGGTAGGAACGAGTACTACTATTTCTGTTTAATGTCAGTAGTGTAGGTGAATTACTGTATGCTACTACTTTTTTATTGTTCTCAGGTGCACAAAGAGAGAAACTTCAGTCAGAAATTACTCGCATGCGGGATTTGTAGAGGAAATAAGATTTTTATTCCTTCACCCCTCCTAGCTAAAGTGTGTACTTGGCTGTCTATTTGTAAATATTCAGTTATTCATAGCTGGCAAAATTGCAGACACTGGAAAGCACTGCTGCATTTCATTGATAAAAAAGTTCTGGGTAACTTTGTGTCTCTGAAAGGCATTGCGACACTTTTTGCTTACTGTTACTATCTCAGCACACAGATCCTTGCTGAAGTGCTGTGAGTGTGATGCTGGAATGAACTGTTATAAAAGGTTTCCTTATTGACTTATTTCTAGCCTGTAGCTGCAAGATAATGATTCATTAATACGAGGAATTTTCTTTTGTCTTCATTTTTAATATTGTGTCTATTAGGTATATAAATAATTTCTGGTCTGTTTATTTAAACGTGTATTTTGGATTTGTAAACATCGCTTGTTCCAAGCTTGATTGATCTTAATTTAACATTCTCTTCTTTTTGAAGTAGATTAAAACAAACACACAACACCCTGCACATCCCCCAATAATAAATTTGTTGTCTTTATGCCTCTGGTTACAAATGAAGCTATTTAACATGCCCCTGACGCACCTGCAGTACTTTAGATACTTGCCCATTGGGAAAATCTCTAGTTTAGTTCCCACACAGGGTGTTAAATGTTTTGGTTCCCGTTTCTTTCAGCACAGATTTAGTGCTGTATGTACTTAAAAAGGAATGTCTTAATTTTCTAGTTTAATTCTAGCCAGGTGAAAGTTGGGAGAATAGTGTAGGTAATAGTCATGTTTTCAAGGCTAATGTATCATACCTATAGCATAGAACCATACTTTATTTTCTTACTATCATTTATTGTTAAACATTGCCCTGCTATCTAGTAGGCCACATTATCACAAGGGTTCAGTCCTCCTAGCAGTTTTGCCTGTAGTTTCAGGGGAGTGTGCTAAAAATCTAGCTGAATGTTTTGGTATTTACATGGTTAAACAGTTGGATTGAAACACTCTGAAGAATTCCATAAATTATTTAACAATGATTGTAACAGACTTAGAGTTCAATAAGATTGGGAATTTTCTGTCACTTATGAGTATAGTCTCTTACTTCCTTTTGATTTGTTAGTATCCAGGCTTTTCTTTGTCTTATTCTTAAAAAAAAAACCAAAAAACAAAAAACAAAACAAAAAAAAAAATCAAAAAAAAACCCAAACCAAAAAAGCCCACCGACCCAGCCCAAAAAGCAGGAGGGAATAAAAATCAAGTTACCAAAACTCTGTTCTGGTTCTGAAGCTTCTGCAGCCCTGCTGACTGAGTTCAGAGGAAGTGACCAAATTATTTATGGACTCTTATTAAATAACCGAACATGCGGCTGATTACTGTGCCATGCATTGGCTGAACAGAAACTGGTAAAATGTAAAACTGAAATATTCTTGGCAGCAGAAGCTTTACTATTATAGAAGGGGACAAAAACATGTAGAATGATGGAAGTTAATCTGTTCAAGTTCTAGAAGATTTCACATCATTTTTTAGTGATTGATTGGCTTTACATTTTAAAAATCAGTTCTCCCTCTTAAAAAAAAAATGCTTGTGAATGGGAAGTTGTTGGGGTCTTTTTTTTTTTTTAATTGCAAATAGCACTCTTATCCCTTTCTTGTTTTTGAAAATAGAGAGCTAAATAATTACGATATACCCTGCTTTGCTTCTCATCTTGTTCTTGGAAGTTTGAAATGCATTTTGTTACTGAGCTGTAGAACAAGTGGAAAGTAGGACTTGCAATGTTATCTGAGAGAATACAATTTGCTTGGCTTCTAGTGAATCACAATGGTATGAAATTACTTTTCCCTTTTATTCAGGTGTTATTGGAAAATAATGTCAGGTTACTGAAGTAGATACAGCAGAACGGGAATTCATAAGGTTGAGCTTGCATGCTGAAACAACTTCCCCAGAACAGTGCCTTGATGTATTGTCACTTCAGGCCCATCTGTGATTCAAGGCATTTGAGTGAAGATCAGGAGAAGAATCCAGGGAAGAAACCTTCTTTGTTTTCTCTTTGAGATTGCTAGGGCTTCAGCAGTTTGTCAAAAAGCTTGTTTAACTGTTGTGGAGCAAATGCTTTTTGGGTTGGGAGGTCTTGTCTGTTTTCATGGGGTTTTGACACACTGGAGGAAACTTCTTATCAGGTTCCAGAGCCTGTACTATTGTGGTACAGGTATTGGTAGATTACAGGGACTAACTTTTGTGTCTCTGGCTACCACCTGCTCACTTGCGAAGTAGACTAAAACCATATAGTTGACTTTCTGAAGCTTATCTTTTGTTGAAGTTGTGACAATGCCTATTCTGCCTCAAAAGCTATCTGTACTTAGGAACAAGAACGGATCAAATGATGGTCTTAAGACAACACCCAAAGACATTAGTTGCTGTCTTTTTTTTTTTTATGTTTATGAACTCTGTAGCAATAAGGCAAAACTACTTAAAAGCTATTTCATTCTGATACTGGTTTTACCATTCTACTAGGTACCGTCTCAACATTTGCACACCTTATTTTAATATTAGCCCCAATCTGAAATCCAGCAAATAGCTTGGTTTACTGTAAGTAGTACCTTTTATAAAAGTTGTGTGTCTTGAATCGAGGAAAAACTAGACTAAACAGGGAAAATTTCATCTCGCCTGTTCTGCTGTTTTCTCTTCAGCAAATCCTCTCATGTCTATATATGTAAGCTGTTTTTCTTTTGTTCCTAGATTCTTGCAAATTTGTGAAGTTACCATCAGAGCAAAATGTAGAATGGTATTCGAGGTTACATGTGTTCAACAGTGATAGTTAACGGTAGTGAAAAAGCAGATAAAAGTCAGTTACATTCATTTGAAAATGAGTGAATTGGTGAATTCCCTAGCCAAGCAGTTACAGGAAGAGGGATTAGTGGCTTGGAGTTGGAAACTGCGTGTCAGTAAATCTTATTAAAATAATTCGGTGTTTACTGATCAACTCTGTAGTGATATGACTGAACAGCATGTTTGATCAAACTGGTTTTAACTTAAGTGGGTTTGGTTGGTTGGTTTTTTGTTATGTGTTGTTTGTTTGTTTTTAATTGCAGCTGTCAGTGAAGTTGCTGGTATTTGAAAGCCAAAGCTTGGTCTTCTGTGCTTTAGATCAGAGATAGACGTAGACTTTGCTTTTGACTTTTTAAGAGCTTAAAATTTTGCTTTTGGATTTGTATCTTTATGCCCTCTGAAAAAGCTTCGAATATTGTAATGGATTGCAGTAGGAACTAGAGAACACCTGGCTACTTTGAAAGAGTGTTTTTAATCCACTTAAGTCAACTGTTCTTGCAATGGACCTGACCAGTAGATAGATGTTAGTTGCCTCATTTATGGAGGGGAGACAGTGCATGAGGATATTTCAGTTGTAAAGCTTTGTGCTGTGTAAGAGGCCTGGTAATGCCACAAATGAGGTGTATGTTGAGAGATGTGCGATACCTGCTTGTGGTGAGTAACTGCAATGTGTAATTAATAAGTATGTGGTGTTTTCAATCTGATTGCTAAATGGTGGAGATCAGTAATTTTCTTTTTAATGTGTAACAGGCTACTAAAACCTTTCTTTCCTTAACCAGGTGCCCAGATCTTGATTTAAATTCCAGTGGACTTTGATTTGGAAAGACCTGTCTGCAGTTCTCTTGGCGCACTTGTAGGGCATAGGGCACAGTGCAAACAACAAGTTAACAGCTAAAGGTACCCCCTTGTGCAAAGGGAGAAGCTAGAGGAGTAACAGCCCTAAATTTGGTTGTGTTGACAAGGTGCTAACTATTTCCTGCTCTGTCAGTGGAGTATGGCAGAAGAAACTTGGTTACATCTGCTTTGTAAGTGACCTGGTCATGCATCTTGTGACTCGATGAGGAGTAATGACTGGTTTCACAGCACACGCGTGGATCTGTTTTCCTGCTCCTACAGATTTTTTTTCTGGGGAAGATATAAATGGTAGTTGTACTGTGACTCTTGCAGAAATACAAAGCGGCCACAGTTCTAAAGGATTTGTTAGAAGCCTACGTTGAAATAAAGTACCTCCTTAAGCTTCAGTTCTTCAGAGTGCAAAAAGTTTTTTTGAAAATTTTGATAAAGGTGACCTAAGTGTGAAGTATTTTACTCTTCTTTATCTTACTGAAAGAGAAAGTGTAAGGGGAGGTATTTTAAGACTGAGAGGGAGACACAATAAAGCTTTGGCCATAGAATGTTTTTATTTATCCAGGGGGCACTCCTGAATTTGTAGTGCTTCAAGTGCTGCATAACAGATGTCGACATTAAAGCTTCAGAACAGTGAGGGTGTTGAAGTGAACAGCAGTGATAACTCTGCAAAAATCTGATACCTATTGCAAGTTCTCTCTTGTATATGTAGGGACAGAGTGTTTCCTGGCTGGCAAAACATTGAACATGTAATTTCAGGAATGAAAAGCAGATATTTTAAGCCTGATTGTGCCAATGTTCAGCTGGAGCGGCTGGGTCTTGTAACATCATATGTGACTGTTGCTATTCCACACCCAATGTTGGTAATAAAAACTAGGAAGCCAACAACTAAGGCTTTTTGTGAAGTTCATTTTTATGTTCTGTCACTACCAAACTGTGGTATGGGTGGATTTTAATGCTGCTTTGAGCTGAAGAAAATATTTATAATCGTATGAATATTAGCCATGTGTATTGAATATTCCACTTAATTTCATTTAGAAGAACTGCTTATGAATGTCAAATGTAAACATAAATGTTGATAGGGCCCAAATTTCTATTTCAAGATCAGATAGTACTTTAAAGAGGCTAAAGGGTGTATTAATCTTGAAAATCTCATGGAATGAATTTGATGCATCTAGAGAAGCTGGATTTAGAAAACGTTTCAACTTCTTTCATTTTAGAGCAACATGAGCAGCATTATCTGATGGATGTATGCACTTTATTACTTATCAGTCAGCCTACTGGAATAATACTGTTTGTAAAGTACATTATCTGTCAAACTTTTATTAAAAGACCTCCATAGGCCAGCAGCACAATGGGAAACAGTTCTGCACGTGAGACTCATTTCCAGCATATTTTTAAAAGATATTGAGGGGCTGTTTCTTGGCAGGATAAGATTTATGTATATTTTTCAGATACTCTCATACAGAATGATGTTCATGCCAAAAAACAAGGTGTTGACTTTCATACTTAGAATCATAAATTTCTAGTACAGTTAAATAAAACACATTTTTAAGTTGTATCCTTTCAACTTCTAAGATTTCCTTTTTTAAATAGTTAGGTTTCAAAATTGCCATAAGCACTCGGAGTAAATTTGATTCTACCTCTTGTATGAGAAATTACCTGGTTTAGGTTTAATCTTATTAATGTGAAACATTTTTGGGTGACTGGGGAGATCTCTATCTGCAGCTGCTTGAGAAGGTAAGCCTTCCTGATCAGTAGACAGCCAGACAATAGGAATTGCCACTCTTTAAGTCAGATAGTAGTACTGGCAGACAAACGGAAGGAGTGAAGGAGTTCCTTGTAGAGGTTGACAGTTAGAGTCTGGTGGTTATGTGGGCTGTTAAGGATATTGGACTATGCCCAGGACGAAATTTGTTTCTGTTGTTAACAACGGATGAGGAGCATGGTAGCATTATCTGGAGTACTGTGAGAAGTAGTGCGCCTCTAGACCCACTACTTTTGCTCCCTTTCATTTTAAAATATCAGAAACCTGCATATATACACTTCCACTTCCACTCCCCACCTCCAATAAATTGGGTTAAACCATGTAAAGGTCTCTTTTTCATTTGTAAAAGTTTGTCTGTCTTTGGATAATTGACGTGGCTCAGTGACATGCTGTATCTAGCTATTCTGTGTTAACTTAATTGTGTATATGGCAGACCACTGCAAGCTACACAAGTTTGACACAGGCTTTGTCAACCAAGTTAGGGTAAAATACAAAGATGGCAAATGGAGTTTTATCAGCATTTAAGCGTTATCTGATATTATCCTTTCATATTAGCTGTTCTGTCTCCATCTTGGTATTATCAATAACAACTGCAAACTTGGTTTGATTATTCCAATTGATAGTATAGAAAACTCAGCTCTTGAAACCAGCTTTCTTATTTTGCTGAAATTAATTCTGAGGAAAAAACAGGACTTGAGAAAGACAATCAGTATGAGCAGTAGGAATTTGATGTGCACTCTTTTTAAATCTCTAAAGAGTGCTATCCGAAAGGGCATGCTTTGATGTATTGAGTAGTAGACTAAGACAAATGTAACTTCCAGAAGTTCTGAGGTGTGGGAAATCAATACAAAATGTTACGTTGAAGACTACCACTTCAGAGGGCAGCCTGGCTTCAGTAATTCTGATAGCTGCCATGGAGGTGGATTTATTGTGTATGTAAATAGAATAAATCACAAGTGGTGAGGGGTTTAGATGTAAATTTCTCAAATCTGTGGAGATCTGGTTTTGTTTTAATAACGTGAGAAGGAACATAGGGATTGATACGAAGCTACTTGATTATCATAGAATACCACATTGGAAGGGACCTCAAGGATCATCTGGTTCAACCTTTCTCAGCAAAAGCACAGTTGAGACAAGATGGCCCAGTACCCTGTCCAGTTGAATCATAAGTGCCCGGTGTTGGGGAAAACAGTAGACCTGATTAAGAAAAACTTCAGTTTTTTTTCTGTGTGATTGATACATTTGTATTTGCTCTGTACAGTAGATCAATTTTGAATGTCTGTAAGTGTAAGAATATTAAAATATTTAACCTGTCTTCCCCCTTCAGCTATGCTCCTTGGTGTGCAGCTTGTCAACAGATTGAATTGACGTGGGAGAGCTTTGCAAAGGAAAGCGAACATCTAGGTATCACTGTGGGAAAGGTGGATGTCACTCAAGAACCAGGTATAGTATGAAATAGACTGTTTTAATAAAAGGAATTATTCAATATAAGTACCACTTAGTATCTGGGAGTGTGCTTTATTTTGCTGGAGTACCTGGGATACCAGCCAAGTTAGAAAAGAGGTTTCTAAATCAAAGTGTTATCCACATTTTGCTTCTCCGTGTAGTTCATATCTGTGAGCCTAAGTTTATAAACTCAGTTTGAAGGATTAAAGAATTGGGGAGTGATCTGGCTTAATACTGTATTAAAAGGGACTTAGTCTCTATTTTAATCTCCTTCACTGGAAGCTGTTGCCTGTCTCATTCCTCTCTCCTCCAAACTGTTTGCAGAAGAATCCATTTCTGTAGCCTCCAGTTACCGAGAGGGTGTGGTAACATTACCCCAGTGTGAACCTGCTTTAATAAGTTCTTAACTGTTTCCATGATGGTGCTGGTTTATTGTTTTGTTTAATTGTAGTAGTGCTTTAAAGTACAGATGTTATTGTTGTTTTCTGTTGGTGATGCACATATGCAAATGTGTTTACAAAAAGAGTTTCCTAACTATCCACAGAACCATGAACACAATCTTATTTATTCTTTTAGTGACTCCCTTCAAAGTTTTGAATGTGTATTTGTGTAAGCAGTACCAATATTGTTTAAACCTCTGCATCTCTTGGGAATGTTTCATGCTTGTTTTGGTTTTGAGGGGATGAAAGATTTTATCAGCAGTATCGAAAGACTGACAGAGTTAGGAAGAGGTGTTACTAGAATAAAAAGGTTAAGCTTTACTGATTTTTTTTTTTTCCTTGTAAAGTGTGTGGAAAATATGTCCATTTTATTATTTGAAAACATGCCAAACAAGTTAATTTTATCAAGTTAACAGAAAGGAAATGACTTAAACGCTGGTCTCAGAGCAATTTAAGTTCACAAGAAAATGCTAGCGGTTCTAGACCTTGTGTTTTGTTAAAAGTTTAGAAGTGTACAAAAACTCTGATGCCAAAAAGCTGTTGATGTGGGGCTCTCCTTTAGTGCATATACTAATCATTAATAGCTCATTAAACAGATGAGTTTGAATATTATGAATTTTTGCATAGATATAAATTTAGCCAGCTTCTGCACATTAACAAAGTAGTGGCTACTTTGGAGTTAAAGCTGCAAGTGGGGATTCGTTATAATCCTGACTTGTTATTTTCTCCCAATTAGGGATTCTTTTGTTTATGCAGTATTCAAATAAAAGGATTTCAGTCTTGATTGTGGCATTTGGATATGACTTAAAAATGCACTTTCAGAAGTGATGCTGTAAAAATAAAATACTTGAGATCTTGAAGGAATTACTCTTCCTGGTAAAAAACTTGAATGGCAGTGTTGGGACCTGAAGGGATCAGGTATTTGATAGTTTCCTTTGGCCTAAATTTTTCTGACTGCTGAGTGATGCCAGATTCTTATGGTTAAAAGTCACATCTAAGGTCTTAAGTTCCTTAGATATTTGAATTTCTAATGGTTCTGAGAGTCTTGACCTCTGAGGGTGTTTGACTTCTGCAAGTCAAAGGACTGACCGCAAATGATGATTTTGTACCTAAGCATATACCTGCAATATCCAGTTCAGCACAAAGCATGAAAGCTGTAGCCGCTTCTAAAACTAATGAATACTCTAACTGGAAAACAAAGATTTATTCCAGCAACCTTTGTTGCTGATGGAAGCTTTCCAAAGTTATTGAGGTATTTTTACTGTAGATTTGTGCTTCAGCCTTCTGGTTAGCGTGCTTAAGTGCTGTATCTCTTGTTCTTTCTTGCACAATGGTACCTTAATTAGCTTTCGTTATGTAACCCCTTCATCAAATTGGAAGTAGTCAAAATGCATTAAATTAGGGGAAAACCACTAGACAAGTGCAGAGCTGCATAAAATTGCACTTCCAAAACCTGCAGGAGAAAGTAGCCATTCATGGTACTTAATTACAGCAGATGCCCAAAGAATAAATCCAACAGAGCCTTAATGGATTTACAGCATATTTCAGTCACTTGGTGTACTAGTCTTAAAGTGCTTATTCTTTCCTCATCTTTTCTTTTGAAACATTCAGTATTTCAAGAGCAAGTAATGGAGATGCTTCTTGGTCTCAAAGTTCTGTGTATTTGCGGTGCCTTTCTTAAGCTCCCAATGACAACATTTACCTTTGATTTAAAATGAGACTTCTTGGACCTTCTGTAATCTTCTTTGAGTAGTTGTTTGATGAGAGCAGCTGTATTTTTAGATGGCATCTATATTCTCTGTGTATTTTGGGGGGGTTGAGGGTAGTGTGCAAATACTAAAGGCTTTTTCCTATTCTTGATTAGCTGTTGACTTCATAATGGGTGTATGTCTGTTTTTAATTTGCAAACAGACAGATGCTTCACTGTATTTCAAGTTAAACTATTAACCAGTTCAAGTTTGTGTTATACACACACCAAAACAATTTACTGTCTGTTCTTAACTCTTTGTAGCTGGCTCACATCTGCTTTTACTGTTTCAAGGAGGCACATTAGATAAGCAGCACACCTCCAACTAAAGTTTTGGGGATGCTTAGATGCATTTTGGCAACACATTTTATATTTTACAATTTACAGATTTCATTGTTCATTCTGAGACCATTGGTACTTGTTTTAGGATAGGCTACTGGTAAGAGAGATTTAAGCTAGCTATTTTGTTTTCTGTTTGCCTGACTAGTGTTTGTAAGAACTTCAGGGAATCTTTCAGTGTTTTTATTCCTATGACTTTCTCTGCTCTTAAGCTTATTATGTTCTTCATGGCTCTCCACCTGGTTTTTCTTGTGCAGCTGTGCTTTCTGCTTGGTGAATTCTACTGTTACACTTGCGTTTTTGTCTACTTTTGTATCTGCCTGTGCTGGCACAGCTTTTAGCTGTTTTATAAAGTTTTCCACCACCCTGCCTCTTACAGCAATAAAGGCAGAAAGCTGAAAAGTTGAAATGAAGATGACTTCCTTTTTGGAACTTTAAAGATGCTTGCACTTAGTTTGATTTAAACATCTTCGGGGGGGGTGGGGGGAACAAAAACCAAACAAACAAAAAAACCCAAACAACAAAAAACCTCACAACCCTTTTTTGCCTATTCCATAGGGGAATTTGCACTAGAAAAACATTATTACTGAAACTTTTAAAAATACCTGGCTTAGTTCAGTCTGGCTCATCTTTGTCTCTAAAGGCAGAAACTTTCTTGCTACAATACTTTTCCATGGCTAACTTCCTGGTGCCAGAAGATGTTTGCTTTATTGAAAGTCAAATAAGGACTTAGTTTCCCAGAAGATTTTCACAGAACTTTATAAAAGGAAAAGTTAAATAACTGATTTGTACTCTTTACATTGGTACTTTATATGAATGGCAAAGTACTTTATGTTACTGGCTAAAGGAATTTACCCCTTACTAATGGAGTTAGACTGCATGTCTAGGGGTTGATAATCTCTGAAGTCTCCGGTATTTTTTTTTCAAAATAGACTGCATTAGTAGCACATTTTTCATTTCTGCAGTCTAAGTTGGATGTGTTGAAAAGTAAATAATATTACTAAGCACTAAGGTGACTTCTTCCTCTCACCTGCAGGTTTTGTAATTGTCAGGAGGTGGTAGTGTCAAGTAGCCCTGAATTTCCTCAGATTTGGAAGCAGAGGAGAGAGAGTGATGTCTTCACCTGAAAACTTAGAGAGTTGAGTTGTACAGAAAGCCTGCTTATGAGATGTTTGGGAGCTTTCTGCTTCACAGCTGACTCTTCGTACACTGGGAGATCTTCATTGGCATACCTAACGCAGCAGTGATGCTGGAAGCGCTTGCACCTCTTACTCTGTAGCAGTACTGAGTTCAAAACAGAGAACTTCAAACGCCTTCTGGCCAACAAGCTGCTCTTTGATGATATGGTGCTAGTTTCTCTGTCCTATGAGTTGCATTATGTTGTCACTGTCGAGGGTGATACTTGTAAAAAGCTCATTATGTATTTGCCAGTCAGTGAAACACCTACCTTCAGTGTGGGGATCAATTCCAGTTAGCCTCTTGAAGCCCTACTTAAACCTTTTTTGTGCTTTCTGCTGTCTTATGTCTGCTGCTCAAAATGCTGACATGACCAACCCTTCTGAATGGTGTGAAAAATGATTAAATGATTCTCATGCCTTAAATGTGCAGTATTTTACAGAACAGAATGCGGAGACATCCCAGGCTTAATTATCCGCCTGTTGGCATACCAATTGTATTTACCTGGAGAGGAACAATGTATGGGAAGGGAAGGATAAGAACCTAGAAACATCCAAAACATTGTCTTGCTACAGGCACGTTTGAGAGACTGAGCCTTCCTACAGGATATAAGAACAGGCTGGTTTTGCAGTGTAGGTGGATTATTTGGAAGAGACAAACAAGCAAATAGGAGGGTTAATTTATTTAATGACTTCAGGTACCTGAGGTCTGAAATGTGTAACTCTTAAATCGTTTAAAATCAGCTAGAGGATGAATTAAAATCAGGGGCCAGAGGTTGTCAGACATTGTTGTTTTTGCTGTCGTTAGTGGCCCAACTTTCTAGGTGAAACCAAGGTCATCTGGGTGAGACTATGCACAGACACAAGCACACAGCATCCTGGAATATAGGTGTCTTTGTGTGGCTCTTCTGTCTCGTGGAGGGACACACTGCTGGTCTGGTCAAAAACTTCAGCTGTGTGCAAATATTGGTTAGAGAAGTCCATGTAGAAAAATTACCTTGCAGTAAACGTTCTTCAAGGTCAGCATTTTTCCTTAATTTGTCAACAGTATTTAGTATCTTTTGCTGTTTGTAGCATTTCTGAAGACAAACTGTTAACCTGTATTTACAAAACAGTGGTAAAAGCTATGTGGTCTGCTGCTTTCTAGTCTACAAATACAGATCTGTAGATACTTATAGATAAGTCAGAATGCTGAGAAATTTCGGTTTTACTTAACTGTTTGATGTGGCTTTTTCTTCCCTTTCTAGGTTTGAGTGGTCGTTTCTTTGTCACAACACTTCCTACAATTTACCAGTAAGTGTGTCATACTAGAAACAGTTGTCTGTTTCAATATGTGTACTTTTTTCCTGTCCTGTTTGAACAGTGGCATGGAAGATGTAATGGACAACTGGCTTATCTCACTTTTGTCAATCTCTAAAACATTTCTCAGGAGCTCAATGCGCTAAATGAACATTAAGTATGTATTTTTGACTTCTGGTGGAAGGTTCTCCTACAAACAGTTTTGTACTGAGATAAAAGTGATGTTTTTTCAGTCTGGAAACAATATTTAACAGCATTTGTAAAAGTTTGGTGCAAGTTTGCAGTATTGGCTTCTAGAAACCTGACCATATGTGAGCAGATATACTTGACCTTATGTAAGTGTCACTAAAATTTCTCATTTGAATAACTGACTGCATAGATCGCATGTAAAACAGTACAGAAATTTTCCACTGTTTGTTGTACTGCGTCTCTTACTGCTAGAATTCTTCAACTGTTGACTCTTTACCAATATCACAGAATGGTTTAGGTTGGAAGGGACCTTAAAGATCATCTAGTTCCAACCCCCTTGCCATGGGCAAGGACACCTCCCACTAGACCAGATTGCTCAAAGCCTCATCCAACCTGGCCTTGAACACTTCCAGGGATGGGGCCTCCACAGCTTCCCTGGGCAGCCTGTTCCAGTGCCTTACCACCCTCATAGGGTAAAATTTCTTCCTGAGATCTAATCTAAATCTCCCTTCTTCCAGTTTGAAGCCATTAACCCTCGTCCTATCACTACATGCCCTTGTAAAAAGTCCCTCTCCAGCTTTCTTGTAGGTCCCTTTCAGATACTGGAAGGCTGCTGTAGGGTCTCCCTGGAGCCTTCTCTTCCCCAGGCTGAACAACCCCAACTCTCTCAGCCTGTCCTCATAGCAGAGGTGCTCTAACCCTCTGATCGTCTTTATGACCCTCCTCTGGACTCGCTCCAACAGGTCCATGTCCTTCTTATGTTGGGGGCTCCAGAGCTGGACACAGAATTCCAGGTGGGGTCTCACGAGAGCGGAGTAGAGGGGCAGAATCGCCTCCATTGACCTGCTGGCCACGCTTGTAGCTGTTGACTCCTACTTGTCACTTGTTTTAAACTGTAACTCCGAAATGCAGGTAAAAATGAAGGAATACTGACTTTTGATTTCAGTTCAGGTTATTGTTTAGAGCTTTGGTTGTATTAATATAGCCCTCATCTGAGGCTTTTCTTTAGTTTAAGTGACTTTACTAAGTGCCCCTATTATCAATACTGTTAAAAACAGATCAGGAAGGACGTTTGTTGTATCTCTTCTCTAATAAAAGGATGTCATCCTTTAAATATTGAACCCTTTATGAAGTCATGGTATTGTGAGTCATACATATACCTGTGTACACACACATATTTATAAGCACCCTTGTAATTCTGAATTGTGTCTAAAAAATGGTTTGGTTGTTAACCTCATGTGCTTTGTATTTACTGTAGTGAGAGTGAGTATTTAACAAAAACAGCTGTTTTAATAAATGGCAAAAGCTCATGCTGTTTAAAAACTGAAACCTTCCATCATTGATCACAGTTTCAAAACACTGAAAATGCTTAGGTGTTCAACTTCCTGAGCAGGTCAATTCTATAATGTATATGGGGTTTTTGGTTGTCGTGTTTTGTTTTTTTTTTTTTACCATAGGTACAGTTTAAAGCCTATCTATGTTAATGTGTATTTCTGGTTTTTAGTGGAAATGATGGAGTATTTCGCAGATACCGAGGCTCACGGACACTGGAAGATCTTCAAGGTTATGTTTTAGAGAGAAAATGGAAAGCTGTGGAGCCTGTGGCAGGATGGAGGTCTCCATCTTCTATAATGTAACACTTTGTTTTTATTAACAAGAAACATGTTTTATAGCTCATTATTCATTAAGTGTGCTATGTTGACAGCTTAAAGACCAAAGGCTTTGATTCCCTAGATGTCTAGGCTTTGCAGAAGCAATCTGTATTGACAGCCTGCTTTCCAGTTTCTCACCTTTAAAAGCAGTTTATTTTCTGCATTCACTTTTGCTTGTGCCTGCTAAGGCTTGTTTATATCATCTTTGAAAATACATAAAGAAAAAAAGTAGAGCCACTGAGCATTATGTGTCAGTTTCAACATCTGCTGAGTACTGGAACCAAATGCATGTTTATGTAGATTATTACTTCATGGCTTCTGTCTACTTGAGGCAGGCAGCCTTTAGCTTTAAGGATTTCTTGTTTATTTGTTTAGAAGGAGGTCTGGTGTCCTCCCTTGGAATAGGAAACAGTGTAGAGCTTGTACAGTATATCAGGATTTGTTTTCAGAGCATTCAATTTGCTTTGAAATAGCGTAGAATGTTTGCATGATGTAAAGGATGAACCAAAGATGTGAACGGCCTGCATTTCATTCTGGCTGAAGCTATTATGTATAAATTCATGTCGATGATCCAGTGGGTGTCCTTATCTTTCATGTAAGAATGAGGAAGAGCTATAGGATATTTAGTAATGGGGAGAGGAGCTACAGGGCTGCATGCTGGTGTGAGTTGGGGGAAAGGCAGTTGGAGCTGCCCCAGGTTTCAGCTGTGGAATTGTTATTTCTTGATTATGCTCAAATGTCATCTTTCAAGTCAGTCTCAATGCTTTGCATTGAGCTGACTTAAGTGAACATAATACAGAGCAAATGTATTTACTTGCAGGAGCCTCCTTCTAGGGGCTGAATGGCATTGAAAGTCTAGGGAGAGAATATTTTTCTGGTTTCTGGGCAGTTTGTTGTGTATCTTGGCTCCTATCTGTCTTAGAACCTGTTCCTTCCTTATCTTTGTTTTCTAGGATGCATGGTATGGCAGGGCTATTTCACCTCTCTGGATGGATCAGGGTAAGTAACTATGTGATGGTGTTTTCCATTCCCCTCTTTATGTTTAGAATAATATTCTGTTTAGAAGTCAAAACATAACTGAATATTTTTATTATCCTTTTATGAGAGTTAAATTTTCCATACATTTCCTGTACATTGGATGTATAGTATCTTTGCACCATAAATTTTGTAGTACTAATACTCTATGCCAAAAATGGCAGTTTGATTTAAAGATTATCATCAATACTGAAAATACTTATTATCTTGGTATAGTTAAAATGTTCTATCAAAGTGTGCTAACATGATACAGTAGTTTTTTGAGAGCTGCTGCAAAATTGTTGTAAACATCAGGAATTCATTTAGCATCTACTAGGTTCTCTCACTTAATACTATTCTTAAAGATTATGTCCAGGTTCATTTTCAGAGTTGTAATTCATGCTCTTCTGCAGTTCATTTGCATCTAGTGTATTGTACAGGAGAAGAAAGGGTAATGGTTTCATTCTTCAGTAGGAATTCCTGCATCTGGATTTCAAGCTGTCAACACCATTTGTATAGGAACACAAGAAATTTGGACAGTAGAGTAATTATCAGAAGTAAAGGAGAAATGCTTAGTGTACACTGGAGTATGCTTTGAGCTTAAAAATATTTCAAGACACTTTAGTTTGGGAACTATCAAAGTTTTTCCTGTAGCGTGCAGATGCTGAGAATTTTCAGACCTCTCCAATTTTGGTCAGGAAACATACTCTTTCTTAAAATCTTCAAGCATAGACAATATTGAGAGACTGTATTTGATTGTAGCAAAAGGTCTTAATATTGTTAACATGTGCTACAAAAAATAAATGTAATAAAGAGTTTGAACAGAGTATCACTTCCAGTAAGCATCTAACTAACCCAGAATCAAACAAAACTTTCAGTTATTAGGTTTCTTGTGCAAACTATCTTTGATTCTTTATTACACTGGATAGTATTAAGTTTTTGTAGCCTTCTGGCATTTCTCTTCCATGGTTGCTGTGCTGTCTAGTTTCCTTCCTGAAAGATTAAATGCTCTGGGAAGAAACCTTCTCTAATTTGCTTTCCCCTTTGATGAATATTTCAGCTGTACATTTCCTCACTCTTATTGCTGTGCTCTCCTTGCATATACTTTAATAAATGTGGAAAGCTGTTCTGACATTAAAAAAAAATAGACCCTGGAATTTCAATATTCAGACTTTTGTAAATGTTGATTGTGGTTTGCTTTCTAATGGATATACTCTTGGAAGAGATCTAATGTCATAATTTACTTCCTACTAGACTGACTTGATGTGATGCTTGGTTCAGTCAATTGAATTTGTAGGTTTGAATAACAGACTTCAGTTTCAAAGAAATCTTAATACTGTATTTGGATTATTCTCTTCAAATTTATAAGTGAAATCACTTCATGTCTACTTAGAATGGGTGGCTTCTTTTAAGAACTAAAGAGCTTGAGTAAGAACTAAATGGATCAATTTTAGTTAATGAACGAATTCCCAAATTTAAGTATGTATTTTGATCTTGTGCAACTTTTAAGTATCTACCACTTTGCTTCCCAGATATGGGGATAAAGCGCTGCATAAGGTTTCGTTCTTTTCACTTGGTGGTGTTCTTGTGAAGTAGGTATAAAAGGACACATGCTTTTAACCTGACTTGATTGCTTTCTTTGTTCTAAATTATCTTTTTAAAATAATCAGCTTCACAGACTTCTGTTAGCGCTGTGACTGTCATTATTGCAGATGCTTACTGTACGGCCTGCTCTCTACAATAGAGGCTGTAAGAACAAATGTACAGGTTCATGCCATGGGTTCATCATCCCAATAGCCTGTCTCTTGACAGTTGCCACCTTCTTACAGAATATAAACATCAAGAATGTTGTGGTATTTTCCTGTATGCTCTGAGCCTTCCTCATACACTTATCAGCAGCAGGATTATATATGGCATCTCTGATGCTAAGTACCTTAGGAAGAAGTAATTGTGCATCCTTTGCTTAAAAAGCCTTTTGATATGAACAACTTGGTAAAGAAAAACAAGATTTAATGGTATCAAAAGAAATATAGTATGACCTTTAAGGATGACTGGGGCTTGAGAGGGAAGACTTTAGTATAAATACTCTTAAGTGAAAGGTCTTAACTAGATATCAGTTTATGTAATAACGGCAGTATAAATCATAAGTGGTGTTAGGTATGAAGTTATTAAGTATCTTCTTCTCATTTCCAGCAAATTCATAGCTACCTCACTGGCACTCTTGGAATTCATGTTTGGATTTCTTATGCGATCTTCTTCTTAGCTACCTTATTGCTTGGCCTGTTCCTGGGTTTGGTAAGAAAGCACATTAGTTTCTTTTTCTCAGTTACCTAGAGCTTTGCATTAACTTGTGAAAAAAAGAATAAACTTCACTGATGAGATAGACTGAAGTGCCTTACTTTAATGATGTATCTCTTGTCCCTGATATCCAGTGATAGGATGCATGGGAATGGTTCAGAGCTGTGCCAGGGGAGGTTTGTACTGGACATTAGAAAGCATTTCTTTACTGAGAGGGTGGTCAGACACTGGAACAGGCTTCCTAGAGAGGTGGTCGATGCCCCAAGCCTGTCACTGTTTAAGAGGGATTTGGACAATGCCCGTAATAACATGCTTTAACTTTTGGTCAGCTCTGAATTGTTCAGGCAGTTGGACTAGATGATCGTTGTAGGTCCCTTCCAATTGAAATAGTCTAGTCTATTAAAATTCTCAAGTATTAAATACTGCAGATGCCCTCTCTAGGGTTGTTACCTACTTCTGGTAAAGACTGATTCACTCTAAGTTAACCTTTTTACGAAATTCTTGCTTTGATTTAGATTTGTTTAGTTCATCCACTAAACAAGTGATTTTCATATTGGCCTTTTGTATCTAAGACTTGTACGTAGGGATTGAATGCGTGTGGTCAGAATTGTGTAAAAACTCCAACTTTCTAAAAACACAGGCTTTGTGGAGAGACTTTTATTAGCTGCAGTGGGATTGTATTTGTGGGATTTAGCAATGTAGGTATGCTGCTGCACTGTTACTCAAAATGAAAGGATGAAAATAGTTTTTGAAAGGCTTTGAAGATTTGGGAGTTTAATTGATTTACTCTATTCCAGGGCATAGCTTTGTGGCTACAGCTTGGTTTTTTAATATAATCTTATTTCACTTCTTTCTCCCTCATGATCTTTTGGTTTGGGTTCTCATTAGTAATTGAAAAAATCTGACCTCTCTTGTTACTGACCAGAACTGGTGCATTCATACATCAATCTCCAAAACGTCCAGAAGGTTATTCAAACAAACCTGTTAGCTATATATGCGAATGTCAAAGACCATATCCTGAGCCCTAAGTTGTTTCATCAGTGGAAACAGTTCAAAGTTGCTTTACCTGTGGAGCTGGGATTATTTCCTCTCAGAATATTTGAATTATGTGGCTCTATGACTTCTCCAATATCAATGGTAAAAGAGAAACTGAGCTCGAAAAGGAGATATAGATGGGAACAGAAGTTCTTACAGACCGAGTTCCTCGATCCACAGCATGTTCTGCAACTGCAAAGACACTTTAAAGCAGTTATGCTGGTAACTGGTTTAATTAGCTGCTAAATCACTATTCCATGTAGGAAGCATAAAGGTTGTTTCTGGCACTTTTGGTGCTCTGCCCTTCAGCCCAAATATTAGTGTTAGTGAAATAAAGAAAAATTACCTGAGTATGTTTTTCAGTAGTACAGGGAAGTGATTTCAAAGCAGTGTGTGTGTAGGCAAAGCCACATTTTTATACATAATATGTGTACAGAATTGTTATAGAGGAGCAAATGTCTTTCATTATATGATTTAAACAGCTGCATTTTCTTAGATGGTAGATTTTCATCACCAAATGAGTGCAAATCAAGTTAGCATAACTAGGAGCAAATGAATATGATTTAAAAAAAACTTTCCTTCTTCCTCCTTCCTTCACTAAAAAAACCCAAACCTGAAAAAGCTGAAAAATGTGAAGTTAATCTCTCAGCTTTTTCTAAAAAGCTTTTCAGTGATTGAAATGTATTTTCTTAACATGGAATCATGTCTGTTTTCTTTCCTTTGCATTATTCTTAGCACATGACAATGAGACACAAATATCTTCCTTGCATTATGATTGTACACGTTCTACACTAGATTGCTTTAAATAACAAAAAAAACCCCAAACCAGAAAAGACAAAATCAAACACAAGTGGTGGAAGTACACATTGTGTATTGGGGAGGCAGGGGTAGGAATTGAATAACGTCCCAAAATATAGAAAATCTTGACCAAGAAGGCTTCGTAAGTTTTAAATAAATAAAAATTCCTCAACTGTGTTCTGCGACTCTCTTCTTAAGATGCAAGCCGTTTCAATACTGAATAAATTTAGGGAAGTAGGAGGCAGAAAATTTGGAGTAGAAAGCAGAGAATGTTAGTTGGTATACACTGAGAACACGCTTCTTTTCAGTGCTTTTATTTAGCTCCTTAGGACAGCTCTTATCTCCAAGCAAGTTAATATAATTTTCTAAATCTTATTGTATGCCTATCTAAAAAGGATGAGTAGGAAAATACTTAATAGCACAGGGGATGCTGGGATGGTTTGCTAATAAACGTCTTTTTTTCATTTACACAGATACTGGTTTTGATTTCAGACTGCCTTTGCCCATCCAAGTCAAGATACAGAGCTGAAACATCTGGTAAGAACTCTTAAGTGGGTGAGATAATGTAGGTTTAAATGTGCACTTGTAGGAGGGATGAGATACTGTAGGTTTAAATGTGCACTTGTAGGAGGGAGAACTTAGTTGTGAAGCAATGTAAACAAGTTCTTAGGTGTCAAGAAGTTAGATGTGAAGCAATAATCCAGGTATTCATTTAGTCACACTGGCAAGGATTGATATGTTGGGCTCTAAAATATCCATGTCAAAGCATCCACCTGGAGGATAGCAAAGCAGACAAAAAAACCCCACCAAAACAAAAACAAACACCCAACCAAACAAAAAACAAACAAACAAAAAAAACCCAACAGTAATTTGTTCTGGCTTCCACAACTGTGAAGAGGCTAAATACATTCAAAACAAGGAAGTCTTGAAGAAAGATACTGGGGTTAGTGTATTTTATGCAAGTGTATATTCACTAGACCTATTGCTTAATATAGAAAGGAATTTGCTTTGGCAGGACAGTTCCACATCCTAACATACACTCTGTATATTGCATTAGGAGATGCAACATTCTGAGGCTGAGAAGTTCTCTGTGTAATTTGTGGTTGGGGAAAGGAGGAGATAGAGGGAATCAAATGAATCTAGAGACTGCAGGTGTGGGGATGGGGGAAGGCGTTGCATCTCCTTCAAATACAAGAAGAAAACATGCATCTTTCTGATCCTTAGGGAGAGGGCTTCTGAATAGTATTCTGCTCCCTATGAATATGGGAGGCAAAAACTTGCACATGAAGTAAAGTCTATTGTCATCACCAGATGTGTGTTAAGCTCCAGAACACCTTTTGGTATGTTTGTGCTATTAAGTGGAGTCAAAACTTAACTGTAATTTAAAATTTATTTTTTAATTGTGTACATTTGTGTCCATTGGTTTGCTGTTGAAGATGCATCTGTGACCCTTGCCAATAAGACTTTAGCCAAACCTAGAATTCGTAAGTGTGCAAAATTACCATCTTCAAAATCTTAAATGTTCCTAGCTATCAAAAGAAAAATGCTGCTATGCATACTTGTGCAGTATGCTATCCTGTTGGCTGGCTGACTCAACAACAGATGTTACCTGACAGAGCTTACCAGTATCTTACCACTTTCCCACTAATTTGTTTGGTAGTTAAACCTCTTCAAGGAGCCAAGGAAAATTGATCTGTCTTTAGTTTGTAACTTGTTGGAACAAAATGAAAGCTATCTATGCCTAATATGCAAGAACAAATGGAAGTGAAATACTACTGAAGATTTATTTGAAATGGAAAATAAGGAAAATGTACTCCCATACAAGTTTTCAATAATAACGTTCACGAGTATTTCAGAATACATACATGGTGATGTAACTGTGAAAGTCGTTGTTCTGAGATTCAGTCTAACTTCAGTATTCGAAACTCTTCTTTTGTTTAGAAGAAGCAATTACAAAGGATAATGTAGAGAATGCAGCATTAGAAGAACCGGAGGAGGCTGCAGAGCTTTCCGCAGATGATGCGGAAGAGACTGCAGATGTAAAAGATCTCTCAGATGGAGAAGATGCAGCAAATTCAAGTGCTGATGACTCAGAGGAGGATTTAGCGCTTGGAAAAGAATCAGGAGAAGAAGAAATGGAAGACTTAAGTGAACAGCCTTTAGCTGATTCAGAGACTGAAACCTCAGTAAGACAGCGTAAAAGTCAGGTGGCTGACAATGGACTATAGCTGTTTTGGTGATGTCTTTTGTACACTTGGACCAAAGACCTATCAGACCCTGTGTCTGAAGCTGAAGCTTACACTTGATTTGTCATTTGTGTTTACGCAAAACCTCTGCTCTGTCAGCAGGCTTCTCTTTTTTTTTAAGCTAATACTTGCTCATTGGGTTTGTTTTATAAGCACATATGCTGTCTATTGTAGAACTTTAGCCATGACAATCAAAATAAGTATATCTTATCTGTTTGAAGTCTTCTAAGAGAAAAGGGGTGTTACAGAGTCTCAGTTCACCAGCTATAAAATGGTCATCTATGCTTGTGCTCCTGTGTAAGTATTGACCTAAGCAAGATCAGGACTTTTAACTCTTTACAGTAGCTTGGCAGGACTGTGACTTTTCTGTCTGAATGTTTATTGTTTCCAAATGCCACAGAAGCACCAGATAAGTGATACAGTAGTGAAAGAAGGCACCTTACTAGTCTTCTGTTAAAAATGTTGTGTATGATGGGTTTATTTTTATCACTTTCAACTGAAGCACCTTTCTCTTTAATTTTTATTAATGTTTGTTTTGTAAGTTTATCATACAGTATGCTGTGTGCCCCCAGATTTTTCAGTGTTTGGTAATTTGGAGGCATGCTGCACAGCTCAAGCTTGTCAGCTGAGTTTTTTTTTTTTGGCCCAAGGAGTTTGAGTAATTGAAAACCTCAGGCTGAGAAAGAGTGGCAGCTAAATGTTTAAAATGTGTTTGAACTTTTAAAAGGTTTAATGGAAATTATTTGGGGGGGGGGGGGGGAATTTTTGCCAAAGCATGACTGTTTTTAATCTCCTTGAAGAGATTGTAGCAAGAAGTATTCACTTTGCAGTAATTAAGTTGTATATTTCTTGCCAATACAGACTTGTCATATGCAGTGCAGTTCTGCCATTTCCAACTCAGAATACTTTTGGTGGAACTCAAACTGGTTTAGTAATATTAACTGAAGAGGCACTTAACGTTTTACCTTTGATCGCTTTTCTACTTTTTGTCACTGGAATCGGCACATTAGGAAAAGAGAGGGGGCAGGGGTGGGTAGTAGGGAGAAGATTTTGGGTTTGCTACTTTTATCGAGATAAACGTGTATCCATGAAGTGTGTAACGTGAAAATGGCTTGCTAGGTAGACAGCATTGGGTGTGGTTAGAAGACTTAAGTCATTAAATATATCAGTATTTCCCTCCTTTGACTTGGTTAATATATAAGGCTTTGTTTTTGGTAAGGAATACCTACAGTGAGATCCTGTATGTTCCTACTTTGTTGATGTGTGTTCATGTGCTTAAGATGTGTTTTAGTCTTGATTATTTTTTTAATGTATATATTGCATAAAACTTGCTAATGTGCATGAATTTCATCTTGTTCTTCAAGAATAAAGAGTAATCAGAGATGAAATCATCTCATTAGAAGAGACAAGTTGCAAGCGCAAAATGCTGGTTTCCTTTGAGACTAATAGGGCAAATTTGTGTTGAAAGTTGTTTGTGTTTTTTTAAATACTCATAAAGAGCATATTTACTAAGAAAGCTTAACTTTTCCTGTCTGTTTCCTGTTGCATATTGCATCTTGGATCTATATGGTAGAAACTTCGCATTTGTCTATTACAGCTGTGTAAAGGACAAAATTACATTGCAGATATTGAATATTAATTTTTTTAAGGAACCTTGTCAGTCTGTAGCTTGAATTTCATATAGTGGACACGTGTAAATATGCTTTCACATATGTGAAAACATACAGTTGAGAATATATACACATTGCACTATAATGAGAACAGCTTGTCTTGTGTTATTTGGGCATTGTCCCATGTAACTGAGCAATTGGAGAAGCTTACAGACAGTGGAACTCAGTAGCAGTTGAGGTACATAGCAGCTTTTAAAAAAAAAAAAAACCAAACAAATAACCAAACTCGAGCTAAGTTTTTATTTGCAAAAACTGAAAACTTTGTGGCCTCTGTAGTCTGGAGGGAAGAACTGTGCACCTAAAAGCTCAGACTACAGATTTGTTGTTTCCATGATGTATTTCCTTTTTTCATTATCTGTGCATCAGGAGCTCCTAAAATTCTAAAATGAAGACAAGACTTTAGTCGTATTTCATGAGACAAGCAGGAGTCGGTGTGTATGTTCAATTATGTGAACTTGCATGAGATAAGAATAGACTTACCCTTCCTCAGTCATGGATCCAAAACTACCAGACACTAAAAGTATGTGGGACTGTATCCAGCAATGATGACTTTGGTTGTGTAACAAAGAGAACATTTTATACTGCATAGGGTCTTGTGCTACTCAGTGTGTAGGAGGGAGCATGTCAACGTTAAATTTCGATTCAGTTTCTCTTTGCTTTTGTAATAACATGGAGCCAGTCATCTAAAATCATCTTTACCTGTTTAAAGAGGTTTTAACTTTAAAAGATAGAGAGCATCCTTATACCTCACAATGGCTTTGTTGTATGCTGCTGGGAATGTGAGGTATTAAAAAAAGCAGTATTAAAAAGTCAGGTTATCTCTTTCCAGTGCTCAGGATGAGGTATTTGGGCTTTTTCAATATTTGGATAAATAAGATGTTCTCACAAGAGCTAGATTTCATTAAGGTGTCTCTGAATTAAACACACAAACAACAAAAACACAAACAAACCATCAAAAAGACAAATCACAAGTGACTCTTAATCCTACAAGATACAGGATTTATGTGATGCTGTTGGAAAGCTCCTGTTCTGGTGATTCTCTGAAGTCTCTGCTTACGTTTCCTCTGTTTCTGCATGTCACTGTTAAGTTTGGATTATTTAAAGTGGCAATACTAAGTATTTTCCATCGTAATAGACCTAACTGTAAGATAACTGCCTGATAAGCAAGGATTAAGTAAGCAGGCAGCAAGTGACAGTGGTTCATGTCTTCATAGATCTGTCTTGTGAATCTGGAAATGAGCTATACTAGGTTTCTAAGGTGTCTGGAACGTAAGTATGTCATTGCTCCTGTGTTGTCGTTAAAAAGTAGGGAATATTAATGCTAACTTGGGTTTGACTGTATTTGATGTGTATTGGAGTATCTTATTACAAAGATCACTAAACTGTGATTAAGAGTTTAGAAAAAGAGGTGCTATGCAACCATTGGTATCTCCAACTTAGTTTTACATTTGTAGGAAATATATTGTAGCATGATACTCTAGGTACTTAATTTTGACTAATATTTATCTGGCAAACAACAAGTAGCAAACACTGTAAAGGCCAAATTTGTGTTTAACAAAGACCACTAGCTATGCAGTTAAAGTGTAATGTTAATATACCTTCCAGAATCAGTTTTTTTCCACTAAAACACATTTTAATTGAATCATGCAAGTATGGTACTAATTAGGCTATTACAGTAGTATTAAACTTTGTGTGTTTCCATAAAAAAAGTCAGTATCAACCTTTTGTGCAATCTGAGTGTTCTGTTATCTCTGTCCTCTGTTACAATTAATTTTAAAAAATGGAGCTTGTTCTTGCAGTTTCAGTATAGACAAAATGTCCTCGGAGAAGCTGCTGCTAACGCCGTTCAAAATGTTTTGATTAAGGATAGGGCTGTAAGGCTTGTAAACTAGCGCTGTATGTCAAAAATGACTTTAGAATTTTGAGAACCAATTTAAATTTCAAGTGGGATGCATGCCACTCCGAAAACCAGTCCCTGAGGGATCTGAATGTGAATGCTTAAAAGCAAGTAATTAAGAAAAAAATGATCCAGTGGGTTACTTCTTAAAGAGGCTAGAAATACATACAGCCTTTCAAAGCTCCTGTCCTCGAGATTTGTGTGAAACTTGTATGTGAGTGTTGGAATACTCTGTATATGCTGCACCCGTGCCGGGCAACACTTGTTATGTGGACTTCCTTCATGGAAATGTTATGCAGGATTGTCTTTTATATTAAAGTTTGCAAATTTATACTATGGGTATTTTTACTGAAATTCCATATAAATTTTGTATTTATGATCATCTTGTAGTTAGTTTTCATTTTCTCAGTGTGTAGATGGCTCATTTGTGGAATTAAGAAAAGATTTATTTTTTTTTAATACTGATCTTCCAATTGATAATACAGGTTGTGACTTGTGAAGATTCCTTAAACCTGTACATCAATGAATTGCTTCCTTGCTGTGTGAGGGAAAAATGCTTGGAAGCACACCTACACTGAGGTTTTCATGTAGTGACTCGGGGCTGAGCAGTACGCTCTCGAAGGTATAAAGTGCAGCTGGGACTCAAATGGAGGCTGCTGGGCAAAATGGTGTAACTCTGGATCTCTGCGTTAGGTTAGTTTTTCCCCTCTTGAGAAATCCACCCTCCAGCTCTCTGCAAATGGTGTGCTGACGCTCCGGGGTTTGGAGGACGGCAGTACGTTTCTCCCTACCGATGCGGTCAGGAAGCGTGCAGATCTAAATGGCACGTCTTCTGACCACGGCAAGCGGTCACTGGCCTTAGGGCCAGATGTGCTGGAGGGAGACGTGACTACCGGGAACCACCGCTGCAATGTATTCGGATGGTGGGATCGACTACTGGAGCCAGTATGTGGATTCATTCCCTTCAGGTGAGTTTCCTGACCTGCCTTTCTCAGAACAGAAGTGCTGCCTGGGTTGGGTGATTTGCCATTCACTTTGGTTTTCTTCTTTTCCATCACATTGATTTCTGGATGTAAAGTTGAAGGGGGAATGGTGTCAAATAAAGACCTCGTAAGCATTTTGGTTCTGGACTATTTAATCAGCTGCTTCTTGTTCTGTCTTCTGATGCGAGAATATGAAATTTTCCCCATGAAAACGGGCAGGCGGAGTACTAGAGGCAAAATCCAATTGGGTTTGGAAAGTTACTTTGTTTAAGCAATCAGACAAACATAAGCTCTATTTTTATAGAGGAAATATGAAGGTAACTCTCTGATGGCTGTACTGGAGCGGTAGAAAAACTTGAGTTTTCTACCTGGGAATTTTGAACTGGACCAGTGGTAACTCCCAGCTCTGGCAGGGCTGCCGAGGAGCGTGTGCTGCCTCCCCGGGGCCGGTCACACACTGAAAACGAAAACTGCGTGGCTGCTGCTGGCGTCTTCGCAGGAGGTCTTTTGGCTGCAGTATGGTAGTGGGAGGGAAATGGATCCCTCTCCCTTTCCCTACCCCCCCACCCCACAGACACAGGGAAACCACCAGGAGCTGGCTGCCTTTTTGCCCATTTTCTGCTTATCCTTCTGCTCCTAAACCATCACGCACCAGCGGTTCACGTGTGAGCTCGCTTGCCAGTGAACCAAGCCTGCTGATACCTTTCTTTCATTCCCTTCCCTACAGGGGAACAAAAAGCGTTGTGTTTTATTTTAATGAAGACTGTAGCGACGACTTCTTTTAACCAAACATCTTCATTTCTTTCCCAGTAGAAAAACACTTTAAACACTCTGTGTGCTTTTACTTTTCATTTCATCTTTCCTGAGGAGAAAGGAAGGCTCTATATTTAAGTGTGCGGGGAACAAATGGGGATTTAGTAATCAAATATTTTCATTTGAATTTCCATTTTATATGGAAAAGCCATTTTTCTTGGCTCGTTAGAATTTCTCAGAGCCTGCTAGTACTTTATACTTTTACATCTGTTAATCTGAATTCCAGTGGGGTGTGAGAGCTGAACATAGACACTGCCGACTATCTCGGCACAGGCTGTGCCGGTAGCTCTCAGGCTTGCAGAGGATGCAGAAATGATGTGGGTCATTCAAATTGTTTGATCTTCAGTCCCACATCAAGGACATGAAAGATCATGCTTGATAAGGGCATTTTTTTGTCTGGTTATCACCGTACAGTTGGGGGGCCAAAAATGGTCCTGAGAACCTCTTTGTAGTTCTCACCTGGATGGTTTTCATTCTACTCGAAGTCATCGGGACCCTCCCAGGAGAGCCAATCCTCTGTTCGATGCTCAAGTCTCCCTCCACCCCAGTAGTACCCGGACTTCCCAACTTGACTTGACAAAACAGACGCTCCTTGGGTCTTGTTAGGGGCCGTGTGCTCACTGTCTGTGCTGGATGGCCAAAAAATTGTCCTCATCCCTGCAACAGCTCCATTGTTTTTGACTCAATCTCGTGCTGAAGTCACAGATATTTTCTGTTGATTCCTGTGACTGACTTGGAGGGGCTGAAGTACATTGGTTCAGCTGTGATTGATGTGAGCTGCTCACTGAAAACACTTCACCTTGTAGTGTTCACAGTCTGTAAATAGGTATTTTCTGACTTTATTTGGAGAAATTCACAAATGCTCACGGGGAATTTGGAAGTCAAAACAGCCACTTAAGTAAGGAAAGGTATTTGATAAAACAGCTTTGCACAACAGTCTTGAGAAATAGTTAATCACTGAGACATTGAAATATTTCAATTATATACTGCAGTTAACTTTTCCAGTTAATCTTTACTGCAAGTAACTGAAGTGAGAAAAATCCCAGCTAACTCGTCCGTCACCTGTGGAGGTTTTTGCATGTGGTTGGGACTAAAATGCTGTGTAACGACCTCCCTCTCTGTCAAATAACATAGATAAGGACAAGCATGTCGTGATATTTCTTAGAACGCATTTTTGGCTTTTGATTGGAGTGCTTTCTAAGCCAGAAGTTGTATCTCAGTATTTTATAGCCCTCTGTGGAGTTTTTCTTCTGGAATTTGCGATATCCCTTTTTGAACTGAAGTGCAAAGTTTCCTTTGCAGAGCCTGGTTCAGCCGAGCTCCAGTTACGTGACACCGTTCTCTGTTGGTAGTTCCCCAATGACCTGCCAAAAGAACAAGTGAGAAGCAGTAGATATGGGAGAGGATGTTAACGCTACCCTGATTGTGGTGGTTGGGTTTTTTTTTTTTCCTCTGCCCTAATCTCATCTGAACGTTTCAATTGAATCCTGCGTTGACTTTTATCAGCGAGGTTTGCTGCGGCTGCTTGGGCAAACTCTTTGCTGTTAAGTCAGATGCTGTTCTTTTCCTTCAAGGTTAAAGCTCAGACAGCTGATGTCTCATTAAGTGGCTGGAGGAAACCT
The DNA here is from genome assembly GCA_008921705.1 of Burhinus oedicnemus. Lineage (NCBI taxonomy): Eukaryota > Metazoa > Chordata > Aves > Charadriiformes > Burhinidae > Burhinus > Burhinus oedicnemus. The sequence continues at coordinate 1,356,017 of VFFE01007124.1, read as the reverse complement.
CTTATCCAGAGACATTCATTAAAATGAGGAGCCAATTACTTGGAGGGAAGCCACGTCAGAGCTGGTCTGTGTGTCGGTGTCAGATGTGCTGGGGAGATGTTTGCTGCGCTCTCCTAGGGCTTGCACCTGTATAAGGTCAGGTAGCCCTAGCTCAGCAGCAGATTAAACTTCTTCTTTTGCTTCCTTTGTGCTGATACTGGCACCTTCCACCCCACCCCAGCTCGTAAACCGGCCAGCAGTGGTGGGGGGATGTACTGCTGGAGGAGAGGAGTCCCCAGCTCCTGGTGGACTCCTGAGGTCTGTGGAGCTTCCCAGGGCACGTGGGCTGGGAGGCAGCAGGAAGTCAGTGACTCCGGTTGGGCTTTGGTGTGCGGTTGGTGCATCTGGGGGGATCCGCAAAGGGTGGCGTGTGCGAGCAACTCCGTGATAGGGGAGGGAAGAGGAACTTTAACCTGAGTGGCACTTTTTTTTTTTAAAGTGAATATTGACATAAAAGTGCGGAGGGAGCTCAGCAATGAAACAGGATCATTACCTTCAGCAATGTTTGTGCAACTTTCCAACATTAAAAACTTTTGAGTTCATTAAGGTTGAATTCAGCTGCGCAAATTAAAATGTTTAGCTGTGGTGCAATGCTGTCTCACGCCCTAGGATAAATACCTGTTTTTAGCACAAGCAATGTGAACTTTAAATGAATGAAAGCAGATGTGTCCCCAGTTTTGTGCTGGGAGCATGGAGAAATGTCAATGTTAAGCCAGTTTGCATTTAAATTGTATCTGACTGATGTGTGATAAATGCCTCACGGTGTAATTGTATGTATATTGATATTCATTGCCAGTAATTCCTCCCGTGATTATTCTGACTGGCTATAAATTGACCCCCTATGCACCCCGGACAACTTAATCTGAGATGCCCGCATCTGGGAAAGCAGTTGGAGAAATAGCTGCAGATCTTAGTGCCACCCTCCCCTTTAAATGATGCCTGAGCTTACAGCTGGCACCATCCTTCCTGCCTCAGCCCCCGAGATATTCATCCGAAGATGTTTGACAACCCCCTTTGAATCTGAAGCATTTTTTCTCGCTTTTTGCAGAATATTGTGTTCCTAGTTATTTATAAACCCAGCAGCAAGGAAGACGGCTGTGGTTTTCACAGAGGTTTATGTATATTGAACTTGGTGTTACCCAAATTCTTCACCCTTGCTGAAGAATAAAAAAAAAAATCAAATCACTTAAAGCCCAGAATTACTGAAGGGAGTGAGGCACGGCCATATTTCTATCGCGTCGCATTTCTTCCTCTCGGCGCACTACAAATAACAAACAGGGAGCAAAATAGGGGCTCTCTGGTGTGCTCGCACCAGAGCCGGGCGTGCGGTGAGCGCGGTGCGCGCCGCTTTGCTCCTGTGCGTGCTGCAGAGTCTGCCACATCTGGCACTGTGCTTTGGGAGATTTGTTTCCAATTAAGGTATTGATTTCTCCCTTCTCCCCCAAATCTGGTTTTAATAAAATGGCATTAATGATTGAAATGTGCACAGCCAGAAAACTGAATTACATACACACGATACACTTGGAAGTTTTCCCTGCCAAACAAATACTGTATACCTGTTGCAAACAATGTATATTGGTTAAAAGTCAAGATTTAATCAAGAAATCTTTACTGAGTCTGTTATGCTTTGGATGAGCATCATCTCTTTGATAAGCTAGTTTTATTTCCAGCTGGTGAGTGCATTTGACTTTGTAACATTTTAAAAATAACTACCTCGCTGTGGGTTGTGGAGGTGGAATTACCTTAAAAAGCAGGAGCCGTTTGCCTGAGGATGTATTAGATGCCCGAGCTGCCTGGCAGCTGGGTCACTGTGACTTGAATCGGTATCCAGGATTTTAATGGAAATAACTGGAAACTCGCTTGTGTTAGGTACTGGCCTAAATGCCAGTCCAGGTGGGGACCCACTTTTATAAATCATCTAAATCAGGATTTTGGATTTGGGGTATAAACAGTATAAATCAGAATTTTGGGTTTGGGGTATAAACAGTATCTTTCTTGTTTCAGTCTCCGGGGTATTTTGGATGGTAGAGGCACACGGGGGAGAGAGTACGGTCCTGTTGTTGCAGATTTAAGTCATGCATGCTGCACCTATCTCTTTCTTTCCTTGCTGATTCACTTTCTTTCTCTTTGCCATGTTTTAGTCCCTTGTGTTCTGGGTTGGCCTTGACCACGTGAAGTAAAATGTGGTGCTGAAGTCCGGTATGACACAAGAAGTTGGTTATTTTTTTTTTTTTTTTGGTATGTAAGTCAAATCCTGATGAGGTCCTGTATTAATGATTTACAGACAAAAATACAGAGCTTAAAAGAGGGAAGTAGGAATAAACTAACCCTGTGAGATCTGCAAACATGTCTGGAAAACTGGTTTGCATTGCTGATTTTGAAGAGTATGCTAAAAAATTTCTGCCCAAATCAGTGTATGATTATTACCGATCCGGAGCAGATGACCAGGAAACACTAGCAGATAACGTAGCAGCATTTTCAAGGTAGGAGGATGATTTAAGGCTGGGGTGGGGGGTATACATTCTGCTTTATTAGTAGATGTGGTGCAATATTAGATTTTTCCATGTGAACAAAACTCATTTTTTTCTGAAACTTTTTTGGTTTTTATCAAACTAACTCTCAATTCATTTTCAGAAAAACTGTCTTTCTCCTTTCACTCCACCTAACGCTTTCTGTCAAAAAGCAGTCCCTAAAATCCATTAGCATATTTTTAGCTTTACCTGCATTTTATTTCTTCTGTTAACATAAATTCTTTAAAGAGTCCTTTGGCTCTACTATTTAATCAGCTGATGAAACTGTAATTTCTACATGTTGGGCTATAACGCAGGCAAGGGATTCTTGTGGTGGGGTTGTACCTTTTAGCTCTTGAGTCAGTTTTGCCTTTTGCCTGTTCCTCCTAAACTGAATTAGTTCCGCAGCCTTCCCTGCTGAGTGCTTGTGCAGCATGGCTCCATCAGAGCTGCATAGCCCAGCAAAAAGGAGTCGTGTAGCCTCCCTCCAGCGAGCCCTGAAAGCCAAGGCGCAGCCCTGGGTGGCCAAGCCGTGCTCGAGGGGTCTCCAGCAGAAGTTCAGCGCTTCACCAGGAAATACTGGAAATGATGGGAACTATTATAAGCCAGTTTTGACTTAGGCTGATCCCCTGAACTGTTGTCAAAACCTGAAATCGGGACACCCTGACATACAAGGTCAACACAACATAAGTCAGCGTTTGCTGTCAGATTCAGTGGAAGAGTGTCAAAACTTACGTCAAGTCGGTTGGTTCCTCATCCCCTGAATGTCTGCTGCTGCTCTGCCCCCAGAGCATCAGCCCAGGCGCTGCAGAGGAAAGAAGGCAGCTGGAGGCTGATTGCCTTGGCCTGGCGGAGCCCAGTGGAACTGCTCGAACAGCTGTTTGCTTCTCTTTCCTTCGGGTGCTGTGTTGGTGCAGACATTTAACCCCCCCGCACTTGTCCTTGCTAGCCTCTAAAGGCTCTGTCTCAAATCCCTCTGAGTCTAACAAAGCAAAATAAGACTTTTTCCAATTCTTCTTTAGTCTTTCTCCCTCTCCACGTTGCTCTTCTGTTGTAGAGCAACAGCCCTACTTACTGCTCCAGTTGCCTTTCCATAGGCTATGAGCAATTCAGCTGGAAATCCCTTGCAGCTTTAGTGAGGCTCTAGGAAACTCAATAGTAATTAATTTAACGGGATCTCAATGGCCAGGTCTCAGAAATCAGTTCAGAACCCTAATTTTAGGGACACATATAGGAAAGCTTTCTAATGTCAGGAGAAGAAAAAGACTAACCTCCACTGTGACCACTTATTCCAGACCTCTTAGTTCTATGTGGAATTCCCCATTACAGACTGGAAATCCCTCGTGCTTGGTGCTGTTCAAACACAACCCCAAGGACTGCACCAGCTCCACAGAGTAAACAGGAGCAGTAGAGGATGCGCTCACCATTTTTTTTTTTTTTTTTTAATGCTTCGAGGTGCTATGATGTTGTTTTGCTTTCATAAAACCAAAATGAGATGTTAAAGAAAGGACACTCAAAGGAAGTGCTCAGAGGCAATAAACTGTAAGAGGAGTGAACTTTTTACTACTAACCGCTGGAGCTAATCATGATTAAACAAAAGCTGGATCTAATCTGCCCAGAGACAGGCTAACAAAAAGCTGGGTATGTCCACTTGCTGTTTTGGTATTAGCGGAGCTGGGTGTTAGGGGGGAGATAAGAGCAGCTAAGACGACCTCATATCGGGCTGGTCGTCTGTGGGATTCAGGCTCACCTCCTCTTTCCTGGCATAGGAATCATAGAATCATTTAGGTTGTAAAAGACCTTTAGGATCATCTAGTCCAACCATTGAGCCTACTCTACCACGTCTGCCACTAAACCATGTCTCTAAGCACCACATCTACATGACTTTTAAACACATCTAGGGATGGCGGCTCAACCACCTCCCTGGGCAGCCTCTTCCAATGTTTGATAACTCTTGCAGTGAAAAATTTTTTCCTGATGTCCAGCCTAAACCTCCCCTGGCACAACTCGAACCCGTTTCCTCTTGTCCTGTGGCTGGTTACTTGGGAGAAGAGACCAGCGCCCATCTCACTACAACCTTGTTGTGGTTTGGTCTCTGCCAGCAGCAAAGAACCACGCGGCCGCTCGCTCAACCCCCACGGCAGTAGGGGAAAATCGGAAGAAAAAGGCAAAACTCGTGGGTTGAGATAAAGGCAGTTTAACACAACAGCAAAGGAAAGAGGAAAACAACGACAGTAACACTGCTGGAGGAATGTACACACACGACTACTGCACCAGCGCTCATGACCAGATCCCGGGAAGCCCCAGCCCACTCCCAAGCCGCGACTTCCTTCCCCCTCCCCCAGCCAGCTCCCCCCTATGGACTGGGCATGGCTCGCATGGTACCTGATTTCTGATACCTGTGATCTGTGCCAGAAAATTAAACCTATCCCCACTGGAACCAGGACAAATCTCCTTTCAGGTAGTCGTAGAGAGCAATAAGGTCTCCTCTCAACCTTCTCTTCTCCAGAGAATCTTCTGTCTTCTCTTCAATAACAGCCTCCAGTTTCAGCTGTTCAAACAGCAGAGCTTGCAGGCAGCCTGAAACTGAAGGAGATATTAATTTCCAGTGTCTTGAAGAGCCTGGGACATTAAAAAAAAAAAAGTAAATGAAATTTGCCAGGCCCTGGTGTGGCTAAAAGGCCCTCCATGCTGTGTTCCTGCTCCTCAGCAGTGAAGGTATGAAGGGGATGGAAGCTGTGTTTCTGTCTTCGCTCCCCTTCCTTTTGTATATTAATCTCAAAGAAAACAAGATCTAATTTCTGCAGTAGCTTTAGGTCATTTAAACATCTTCCAAAAATGCAGTTAATAAAATCTAAAAGACCTGACAAATGGAGTCTACTCTATTAAATCATCAAACAAACAAGAAGTTGTTGACAGCCGAAGGGAGAGGTCACGGAGCAGAAATGCTGAAGTCAAAGCTTTGCTTGTTACCTTTCCATCACTCTGCGTCTACGTCTCTTTCTGGGTGTCCACCAAAGCACTGAATAGTGCGGTGATGTGCTGATGGTAACCCAGCAGATCAGTGGGAGAACGGGGTTCAGAGCCTGAAACCCAGCTCCCCTGCTGAGACATGCGGTCCTCTACTTTCTGGTCACTGCAGTGCCAGGACTGCTCTTCCTGCAAGGATGGGCCTCACAGCTGATGTCGTCTGCTGGGGCTTACCGCCTTTACCTGTATGAACTGGAAAGGATGCAGGGCTGGAGCATGGATATAGTGATTTACAGCTTCATGGACAAATGTGCTCTTTTATCTGTCCATAACAAGAGGGACATGATAATAAAGGTGGTCAGAGTTCAAAATAGCCCTTACGTAGCACTGAAAAACCTAAGTTGAATCATTCTCAACATTTCTAGTGCCTTCCTGTACCTGTCTATTTGCAAACTGAAATATTTCCGTTACGCAGCGTGCGCTTGCTGCCTGCAGCCAGATGGACCTTCCTCTCTGCAAAGGTCACCCCCTTCAATGGGCTGTTGAAGTTTTGTGGAGGAGCGTTGAGCCCAGGCCTCCATGGGCTTGATCTCAATAGCTACAGTGGGTCCCACTTGTCGCTACTGAGGGACAACAAGCGGTGGTGGATTCCCGTTTTCTTAGCACATGGGATGCAGCCATTAACAGTTTGTTAGACCATGTTTGCAATGGCTTCCTGGCAACACATCCAGAAAAGGTAGAAACCTGGTACAAAGATTTCACAGTATTTTGGTTTATAAGACCTGTTTGACACAAGCAACTTTAAAAATTCTTTCTTTTTTCACTTTGCCACTGCTGGGAGAAGGATGGCCTAATTGTTAAGGATGCAGGACTGCTCCTCCCTCTGACCCTCACACGGTCCTTGTGTGTCTCCGAGCACGTTACTGGTTTTTATCCCTGTTCCTGAGCGCAGCTTATGTGTAAACATAAAGTAGGATGGACTTTACACCCCTGAGCCACAAAGATCACGAAGCCGTATGACTTTGTGAAAGAAACGAGTACGTTCAGCTTCATTTCCCACAGCCAGAGAACTCCCGGTGGTTTCTGCTGTCCAAAGTTCAGCTGTGTGCTGTTTCAGGACAGAGGATTCAGCCTGATTAAAAACCTTCATAGCTTATTTAAATATTTATAGATATAGATGTATAAATGTTTGTGTTTAAATGGAAAAGGAGAAAGCACGGAACTGAACCAGAAGTGTGAATTGTTAGCCCGTACCTTTGTGGTGCAAGATTATTCGGGTGAGGGAGACTGCTAGGACGGATTGTATTTGCAGAAAAATCAGTATTGGGCTTGTCTGTGAGCTCTTTAGTTTTCTGGCAACCAAATGGTTGCATTTATGGAGAAATAAATAGATTATTATTTAGGACTGACCTAGCAAATGAATGGTACTTTCGATAGATGCTGGAATACCTTTGGAATGACCTATGTAATTTTTGGAGCAGTGCAATCCACACCCATTAGATTATAAACTGAATGTCCTGACCTTTTGATGGCATGGAATCTTGAAGTACTTTGGACCTGTAATCAGATACCAAAATATAAAATGTCTCCAAAAGACCAGTGTTTAACATGAGGTTAACACCAGGTACAGTAAGCCTCCTCTAGCTTCCAGTTCTTCTGGGATTGAGAGAAGAACCAGAGCTCACATATCAACATCAGTGTATTCCTGCTAAGGCCAGATAGTTATTTTTTATTCGTAGTTTTCAAATGACGCAGAGATGGCACTGGCGTACGTGAGGCATTAAGGCCAGAGAAGATGATTTGGGATGTCAGAGCCTACGTTACTCCCTGTGGCGTCTGACTGCATTCACCTTGCATTTGCTCTGCCTTCCGAAACACTGTGTGTCCTTCCAGCGCCATGCCATCTCCCGATTAAATTCACTCTTGAGTTGTCAAGGAACCAAGGGGCCTGAATGGAGAATAGATTTTATGACAAGGTCGAGATGCCTTTAGCTTGATGGCATTCAGGAAATCAATCTGAAAATCTCCCCTTTAGGCATTTTAATGAAGGAGGACGTCTGTGTGTGTAGGAACATGTTTCTGCTAATCCGCTGTGACACGTTCTGCCACTGACTCCCTGGCGGCCTCTGCGGAAGATGTGTTTTGTTGTCATGTACAAGGAACAGCAGTTGCTTGTTTATCAGTGACAGCAGTGATGCCTATTTTTCTACAGATATATCATTCTGTTGCAGCTGGGTATTAAGGGTGTTAAAATGTCTGGGCACATAAATAATTTGAATATTGGTTAAAAAAGCAAGGCTGAGAACGTGATTGGGGTCAAACCAGTATGTTGAGGTTGTAGGATGGAGAAAAGGAAAGGAATGCTTGCAATAATGAGTTGGTTACGTTTCTGTGATGTCTTTCACCTTGGATTAGCAGCGTGCTGCGAAGTCGCTGTGTGGATGGCAAGACACCCTGGGAGAGAAAATCGATTTTCCTCAAGCAAAAGTGGCTGTTGCTTGGCCTTGCACAGCACTAGCACCCATCCCTTAGGATGGGAAGCAGAGCTGCAGGGGACACTAAGGCAACAAAGTGGGTCGGAGTTGGGATGGAGACTGTCTGAATGGTGTGTCGCCGCACTGCTTGCGATGCAGCACAGAGGGTTTATTTAGCATGAACTTGGATGGGAAACATGAAGAGCTGCTTCAAAATTTGTTGCAGTTTGAAAATTTCAGCATTTTTCACAGCTGAAAATGAGTGGGGAAAGCAGTGAGTGCTTCTCTCCTACCCAAATGCAAGATAATTTACATTCTGAAATTTTTGAACATAGAGGGAAAAGGAAAAAAAAACAACGTCCTAAACACCCCTTCCTTTCCTTTCATCCTTCTTTCAAAACAGCATTTAGCTGAAGTTCCCTAAATCAGGAGTGCTCGTTGCCTGCCCCACTGCGGCACCTCCCCGCTTCCAGCTGGGAAGAAAGATGCACTCACTTGCAATTGCTGAGTGTGGACTTGGCTGGAAAAAAAACGTGGGTGATGAGGAGAAGATGAATAAAAAGAATATAAGGTTTTTACAAATATCCAGGAAATCTTTTCACTCAAAAACTTGGAGGAAACAGGTGGTGTGCGGCAGCCTAATGAACGCACGCTCTGGTTTGAGGGAAATCTGCTCTTGGGTTTTGCTTGCTCTTGTTAAGGGCATTTCTCTATGGCTTGTCCAGTAAATGCCTCACTTCAAGGGAAATCACCCATGTTTCCAAAGCAAGATCAGGTTTTATTTAAAGAGTACAATAAGGTAGCGATCCCTTTCGGTGTTTTTCGTGGGACCCAGTAAATATTCAGTTACGAGTATTGACTTGATGTTGGTCTAGAGGATGTGATCTGATAAGGTGTGAGGGGAAGAGAAGCCACAGAAGATGCTGGAAGAGACATTTAGGTTAAAAGTCTGGGGCTAACAAGCCTGAGGATCCCAAAAAGCTCATGGATGGAATAATCTGATGGTACATAAAGGCAAGTGGGAAGGAGGCTGTTTATCGCTGCTTGCAACAGCATCATTTTTCTTGCATACACTGTTGGGAGGACTTTTGCTCTTTCTGTTTCTTTTCCCAGCTAAAAGCACTACAGAAATATCGCTACTTCTGGACTGACCCTCCTGCGTGTGCTTTGAGATGGCAGTGGTATGCACCAGGTAAAAATCTGACAGGTGCGGGACAGCAGAGAAACTAGTAGGCTGAGGAAGAGGGAGATACTTCACGCCCTTATGCTTTCGAGTTTGACCGTAAAAATGAGCAAGGTTATTAGCAGATTTTTGTTTTCTTTATATTTGCTGGGAAAAGATGTCTCAGAGCTGGGAGGAAGCCTTCGGAATGAGGATTAGGAAGAAAGGGGGAGAAAAGAGTCGTGTTTTCTTTGTCCCACCCTCAACCCATCCTCCCCTGAAAAATAACAAACCGATACAATAGCCTGAAAACAAGTCCGAGGAGACATACTTGCAGTGTGTGTCTTGGCATCAAATAATACAGCTGACTCCCACAACTACATGTCTCTTTCCAAGCATCATAACCATCTTTCTCCTCCCTGGGGAGCGCTCCCTGGAGAGTTGGCACAGTCCCATGCTCTAGGGCTTCAGAAATTTGGGTCTCATCCTGGCTCTGTCTCAGGCTTGTTATGGAAACATCTCTTGATCTTTCTAGAAAATGAAGAGATCATGTCTTTTCTTTTTTGTCTAACTTGTCAGCTTAGTATGCAAGCTCAAGCTGACCACTACTCGCTGTCGGAGCATAGTCTGAGGGTAACGGTGGCTCTGGTTGCTATCTCCTTGCCAGTACTAACAGGATCAGTCTCAGGCTTTCTAGTGCTGAGCAGGTAGTCAGGTTCAGCAGTACTAGAGCTTAAGCTTTTAATAATTTTCTGTAATTAAAATTCAATAGCCATCATCTAAAAGTGCAGAGTCCTTTCAGAGGGAGGGATGCCTTAGTGAGAGGTTGATGCGTGCCCTAGTACTGCCTGGCTCAGCACACATCTGTGTAGAGAGGCAGCCCCTACTATTGCACACCCTCTTGTGGCTTGTCGTAACAGTGGCTGCGCTGCAACATCCCCTGGATGCTGAGAAAAAGTCCAATTTCACAGGTCCCCCCGGGAATGCGACCCTAGTAAGATAAGTTTGGATACTGCGGTGTCATCTAGTTGACCCCATCATAAGGGGTGGTGAGAGGTGGTGGAGTCTCTGACTCTGGAGACATTCAAAACCCACCTGGACACCATCCTGTCCAACCTACTCTAGGTGACCCTGCTCTGGCAGGGTGGGTTGGACTAGATGATCTCCAGAGTTCCCTTCCAACCCATGTGATTCTGTGGTAAGAGGGATCACAATACTGTTGTGCTGCTGTTGGGGGCGGGGGGAAGGTAAATTTCTGTCTGTGCAAGCTTGTGATGTCCAGCCTGGCTGCAATAAATTGTAATTTCAGATTAAGCGTGTTTTAGTTTGCTCTTTTTTGGAGCCAGCTTCCATTTGTACCTGAGCTGAAGACTCCAGTGGAGAATAAAGCCCAGCTCTGGGCTGATGTGGTTTCTGGCAGACAAGTTGAAGGCAAAGCAAGGTCAGGAATGGTTGAGCAAATGCTGGGCCACATCATTCAAGGACTAGATCATAATTTGCCCTGTTGGGATAGCAGTTGTGCTACTCGGTCTTTTCCTGCACCAAATTACAGTGGCTGCATTTAGTCTTTTCCTGGGAGTCTGGGATTCCTGTGGTACGAGGGGCTGTCCCTGGGGTTGCAGCTGTAGTCCCTGGCACTAGGTGTTGCACGGCAGCTGGTGACTGCTGGGGACAAGACCTCTCCGAGCAAAGCGACTCAGTCTCTGTGCCAGCAGAGATGCAGTGCAGTGGATTTCCACCTTCTCTGAGCTGAGGAAAGCCGGGGCAGCCATCCTGCTCACCTACTTCCCACAGGAAGAAGCGTGGCAGCTTGTTTCCAAGCAGTCTTATTTCAGGGACCTATAGCACAGGAACTGGGAGGGTCACGCATGTGGATCAAGCTAGTTTTATCCCCTTTGGCTCCCTAGTCCATAGGAGAAATAACCAAGGAGGCCTGATGGCTTCTCCTGTTCCTGCACACCCTTTGTCACCCAGTTCTGCCCCAATGCTTTTGGGGAGGCTGAGACTCACCATGAACCTTATTATTTTGCAGCTCTTGTCTTTTCTTTCAAATTATACCAGTCAATAATGTTCAAAGGCTCTTTGCCTCTTTCACCATCCATGGACTTTGGTCCCTCCTTTCCTGCTTCCTCCTGGCTTTGTGCATTTCGTGGGTCCTGCTGCAGCTCTGGGTAGCACAATGAGGTTCTGCTCCAGCACCAACGCAGCTTTCAGCATGTTTCTCCTGACAGCAGGAAAATGTGCTCTTGCCCCTTTAGGAACTGTAAATAACCCCGATGATGCAGGCTTTTTATTCTCTTTATTTGTCTCTGTGTCAGATGGAAGCTGTACCCCCGCGTGCTCAGGGACGTGTCAGTAATGGACCTGTCAACTTCAGTCTTGGGGCAGAAAATCAGCATGCCAGTCTGTGTTGGAGCGACTGCTATGCAGCGCATGGCTCATGCTGATGGAGAGACGGCTACTGCTAAAGGTAAACTGTGCAAAGTCCTCCGCGCAGTGAGTTAGAGAGGAATGGAGTAATACTGTGCCTGCTGGTTGTGAAGCCCAGCTTGGTTTCTTGCTCCAGATGCTGTGGCCAGGATGGGTTTGAGTTGCTGCTCAGAGTAGTCCGGTTTATTTTTGGTTTTGTTTTTTTTACCGTTTTCCTTTGTGTGTTGTGTGTGGGTTCTCCCTTGCCATGAAACAGGGATGAGAAATGCAATATGTAAGAAGGGAATCATTTATAACAAGTACAAAAATTGAAAACTGCATCTATCTATACATCTTTCTATACATTCTATAAATATAACTCTCTATATATTGTCATGGCAACATTCTTCCTGTTACAGAACTGTTTCTAGAAATTCAGGAGCTTTTGCTTGTCTGGAAAAGATACTCACTTTGAAGAGAGCTCTTCGAGAGCATCCCAGGGAGCCAGCGAGATAAGGGCCCCTCTGGGCTAGATGCTGCACAAAGATGTTGCCAGCATGGAGGCTGCAGCCTAAAAGGCTGCGAGAAATGAGATGTTAGCCAGAATTCCGATGTGAGATGGTTTCTTGCTCCTTTAACCCGAGCTGCAGGATGACACAAAATCTGAGAAAGTGGTCACACCGGGTGCCTGTTGCATACAAACAACATTGTGCTGTGTGTTCCAGTGCCCTAGCAGTAAATGAAAAAGGACACAAAACCTAAATAGGCAATATTAAAAAAGAAATTAAAAAATCCTGTGCATGATAGAGCTATTCATCTACCAGTGTTTCCATGGCCAATGCAGCAAATACAGTGTGAAATGAATGTAATTATCTGCCCTGCAGTGGGAGCTGCTCTCAAGTCTCATTAAAGCACTGCATCGCTGCCATGTGCCCCGTGATGGGCTGCAGCACAACTCCAGCAGCAATCTCTGTAAAAGCAGCTTTCTCTGCTTTTGTAGGATGCTTGGAGATACGTTTTTCTCCTTCCCGAGAGACTCAGTAGGAAACCAAAGGTTTTATGCCTATTGTATGTGCCGGCGCGTTCCACATGATGGAGCTCGAATACCTTGAATTGGGTTGTGAAGCAGCATCCAGTGGGATGCCTTGATGAGGTCCTGTCCTTTGGCAGCTCTTGTGGATTATTTCTGGCCCAGGTTATGCTGGGAGGAAACTCTGAAGCATTATACTGTTAAGTGCAAACATATTAATGCGATGTTAAGAAACACACAAAATTCAGGATGTTTCTTCACAAAAATTCCCACCAATACTATGGCCTGGCACATTTTAAGGCATAAATCTCTAACGGCATCTAGAGTTGAGTGGTACAATAAAGCTGACTACCAGGGCTGAGTTATGGTTGTGGTAGATAACTTTAATTTTGGAATTTCCTGACTTTTGTGCACTTACATTTTCAAATTTTAACATACGATTACTGTATATAATGTTCTTAAGTTTTCAAGCTAGGAGAGCTTGGTGTACTGGCGGTGGTTTGAACGTGCGGTCAAATAAACATATCCATGGGAGTTGGTAAATTTTTCATCGCTTTCAAAGGAGAGCATAATTAAAATCACGCCCTCTGTATTGCATTAGCATTTCTTGTAGAAAAAAATATGGCTTCAGTTTTGTGCTCTGTTAGAGGTGGAGTGGGGCATTCAGTGCCAAGCTTTTCGTTTGACCTTATAAGATGACAGGGATTAGCTGTAAAGTACACGCTTGGCTTAAAGGTTTCCTTAAACTTGGGACATTCAGCATCAGGGGTTTTGCTACATGCTGCTTCTTTTAAATTCTGCAGCATCTCTGAAATATAAAAGAACAGATTGTTGATTGCCTGAAATCAGCTTTTGCTTCAGCTGCACCACTTTATGCAAGTCAAGAAAGCCTGATCCATAGTTTTGTGGCTTTTGCAAAGCCTGGCATACTTTGTAAGCTTGACTTCTGGCTCAGGTATATAGGAAGCGATGTATGTGGTGATGTGTCTGCTGTTGTGACGACCCCTGAAAAGCGTGGTGTGGTCTGAATCTTGCCCCTTCCCAGCCAGGGAAGTGGGTGTTTTGTGCCTTGGCTCATGTCGGGAGGCATGGCAGCTGCCCAAAGGAGCACCCACAGCACATGCGTGTGTGTGTGCCCGGGCACTGACCAGCAGGTGCCATGAGTAACACATCTGCCTGGTTGGGGTTAAACCCTGAGAGATAATCTTGGCTTTGCACCATCCTTACCTGCAGAGCAGGATGGTGCAGGTAGCAGTAACAACTTCTTCCTCTGCCTTTTTGTACTTCAAGAACGATGCCTGATCGTCCCAGGCAGTTCCCTTATGTGACAGCGTTTTGCTTGGAACTGCTCCACTCTTCCAGCAGGTTTGCCCACAGGTTGCAGTGTAGATGTTCTCTCTAGGGACAAGGGCATGTCATGATCCTTCTCGTTAGGTGAAACCCCCTGCCCTTGCAACCCATCGCTTTGGAGCTTGTCAGGGTTTTGGGAGCTGCTGCTCCTCGAGGAACGGATGTTCTCCCACAGCGACTAAGCTGGTGGAGAGGAGCGTGCATTTTACCCAAGATAGGGCAAAATCTGGCAGCTTGCCTTAAAGAGACCTTCACTGATAATTCTGTTTCATTAGTAAAGGATCTTTCTGGGGAAATACATTCAGTTGTGATTTTGAAGTTCCTGGTGACAGGCAATCCAACACAACCTAAGTTATTCCAAAGGTTAACTAATTCCACTCCGAGCAATATAAACTGTGATTGTGGTCAATACTTGCACAGCTTCAAATCCAGATGTTGCATTTTGCTATACTTCTGTCAGCTAGGCTTTAATAAAAAGAGAAGGAGAAAAAAAAATATTTTGTCCATATAAGCTGTAATAAGGTTTGCTCCTCAGTTTTCTTTGACATGTCTAAATGGACCTGGAGTCCTTCCTTCTAGAGAATGCTCTCTTGTCCTTGAAACAATTTCAGGCAGTTGTTGCAGTTTTTCCACGTCTTTCTTCAAGTATATTCCCTAGCATTTTAGTTGTAGTTCATCAGTCTATATGGCAATTTTCCAAATAATGGATTTTCTGTTCAGTAGAAACTGAAAAATTGGGAGGAAAATTGTTTTGGATTAACTGAAATGTTTAATTTGATCCAAACCACAATGTTTTATTTCATTTTCCTACCAGCTAATGCTTTTAGCCATAGTTCTGTTTTGAAACAAAAGTGTTAGCTCAGAAGAAAACATTTCCATTTTGAAAATATCAACACATGACATTTTGACTTAGGTGAATTTTTCTTGTCCTTCCCACTCCAATTTCAACCTTTTAACTAAAAATATTTGCCAAATCTGATGAATAATCTTAGCCATCATTAAAGAGCAAAGGGCTATTCTCAAAACACTTTTCAACGGAATTTTTCTGATTCTATATTATGATTTTTTATACTTGTCTATCAGAAGATTTACTATTCCTCCATACAAAGCCATTCATTTGCCATCCTGACTTCACGCTGTGCTTGCAAACTGATGTGATCCCTGGATCATCTCCCTGAAAGTGTCTTAGTACTCATGCTCCTGTAAATAGGACCCACCTTCAAGTGCACCGAAACAAAATCTTGTGCACCATCCAGCTGCTGAGCAAGAAATAGCAATTTTTTGAAACCTTAATTGATTGTAAACAGATACGTAGCATTATTTTATTGAGATTTCTATTCCGTTCTATTGCTGCCAATTACATAATGTGCTCTTACTGACCCATTACCTTATATTCTCGTGTTTTAGCCCAGAAAGGGTATTGCAATACCTGACTTCTCTGACTTGCGGAAAATCAGGCCGAACAGCCTGACTCTTTTCTTGGTCAGATCTTTTGACAGCTTTGAATGCTAGTTGCTCAGATCTGATGATTTTATGTTTACCCTCTGCAATTGCTCTCAAACAACTTTCTGAGTTACTGTTGACGTAAGAAGGGTTTCACCACCACCTGTGGTGTGACTGCACCATTTGTTTTGCCAAATAGAGAATAGGAATATTGCCTGAAAAGCTTCCCCCCCCTCCCCATTTTAGCTGAGTTACTGGCATCTCTATCATTTCCACTAGAGAGGGGGCAACACCTTTGTTCCTTCTACCGTGCTTTTTGTTTGCTTTGATGCTGCTGAGCATCTGAATTCATCTTCCTTGTGCTCATCGGACATGTCCGTGACTGTGAAGGAGGGCTTTAGCAATCTGTTGCTTTTTGTGCTCACCCACAGTGAAAACAGCAGGGTTTTCTACCCATTTTTCACCTATTTCCTATGTGATGTTCCAAAAATGTTGTTACTTTTGAGGTGTGGCTACTCCACAGTCATTGAGAGGACAATATTCCCGTGGGACAACATGGCCTGGACCGACCTGGCCCTGACTCCCCCCAGAGACCAGCATGGCCAGGGGACATTCTGGTGCAAGTGTACGCAGGCAGTCTGGCATGACAGCCCTCCTAGACCAGCTAGATCCATTTTGGCCACGTGCTTTTTTCCCTGCTGCCTCTAGCCTTCCTGCACAGCTGACAAAATGCGTTGTGTCAACAAAATGATCGTAGGCGCAACTCGCACGCAGTGTTTTGTAAGGGGTAAGTGAGGTAAGGCTGGGCAGGGGATTTCTCAGCCAAGTATGTTTCGTCAAGAGAGTAATGTTAAGTACTTTAAACAACTCTGTTTCTTAGGAGATGCAGCTCCAAGAACACAGCTACTTCTCTTGAGAAATACCACCGTGACGAAAGGACATTGCATTGATCCCAAGTAACGTCCTCTGGCCCCTAACATGCGGGCAGTGGATTCACTGGTGGATTTATGAAAGAATGACCACAGTGAGGCAGTTTGGCTGCAATGCTTTGGAGATGCCCCTAAAAGGGAAACGATGGGAATTTCCAGTTAGAGAAAAATAGCAAGTTCCCATTCTCATACAAGGTAACCCTGACAAAATATGCAAGCTTAAACTGGGCTCTTCTCCAGTGTCCTCCCCTGAAGTATATTGCCTCTGCGTTGCCTGTTGGGACAAACTCCATACCCTTCCCAAACCACCTAATGAAGTGATGTCCCATTAGAAGGGCAAAGGAGACTCTGAGGTTTCAGGTTGATAAAAGGGCTAAAAAATGTTATCGGTCTGTTCTCCTGTGGACTTCCCAAGTGGGTCCTGTTCCACGATCAACCTTGATTTGTTGCTATGTGGAATACTTCAGCTGAGTTCCCCAAGAATGAGGAAAGCCCCATTTTATGGAGGTGTTTGTTCCCTGGTGAGAAGGAATGTCCTTGCTCGTGGCTCCCCTGGGCTAAGTACAGGCAGGTAGCAGTGGGGCTGGGAAACCTGAGCCCACTGAAGGCAGTCGTGGAGCAAAGGCTGTGAAGCTCCCCTTTCCCAAGCACCCCACCATATTCCAATTCTAGCTGCATTTGGCCCTGAAAGAAGGTGATGTACAAATAACTCAAAGCTTTATTGTCCTGATATCGAAAACTTCCCCAGCCTCCTGTGTGTGGCTAATGCCATGCTCTCTGCGCTGTCATTGACCTCAGTGGGAGCCTGAAATGAGTACAAAGGTAAACGTGTGCTTTGGGCAATGCTTGGGATTAAAAGAAGACCTGGGGGGGGGCGGGGGGAGGGAGGGAAAGCCTAAAAGCAATCTTGAAATGGCATGAGGAAAGGCTGGTTTACAAAAACCTGATTTTTAAACTCTGGCAAATGTCACATATTGCTGCAAGAGCATCCTGTGGGAATATGGGTCTAGTAGTACTGATTTGTAATAATAAATAGAGGTATCAGCAGCACCCAAAACCTGAAGTGTAAAATATAGTTGTTGGAGGAAATTAATTGCTTCTGTTTTCTTCAACTGCAGTTAAATGTGCAAGAAGTGAGGGTATATTTTTAGTAAAACCTGATTTGAGGTAGAAAAAATAAAAAAGAACCTGGCAACGCTTCAGGACTACATATCATATTTTTTTGAAAGTCTAGAAAATTGTCAAAATAAGCTTTAAAATGATCAAGATAAAGCACAGACCCAAAACCGGAACTTGGAATCTCTAAAACTTTGAAAAAATTTTGTGTGTGTGAACTTTGAATTTGACCATATAGATCCAAAATACACGTATTGAGCTGGTGCTTGACCAGAGAGTCGTTAACTTTGCAGGACAGACAAGAGGAATTTTGTGAGTATGCTTTCATGAAAAAGCCATAACCCTGTTTGGCATAGCAGAATTCTGATTGACCCAAACTGCTTAAATCTAACCCTAGATAAGATGAAAGCATTATTTTCTCTATTGCTATGTATGCAGATAAGTTGAAAGGATATTGTGGTGTTTTGTGTTTTAAATCTTCTGTTCACTGAATATATTTTTGTGCAGTTTCTATTTTAATTTTTGCTTCTGCAACTATTCTTGTGTCCGTAGGGCTGTAGAAGTAGAGTTGAGAATAAAAGTAAGAATGGAAACAAATGTGGATACCTAAAGGCAGATTGAACCATAACATTTACATTTTTCCCTTATCTGATCTGAGGGTTTTGCAATTGCTGGGTTAGCAACCCACCCTCTTATTCATGAACTCGTATTTGACAGAGCAACAGGAATGTGGATCCCTTGTTTCTTAACATCATTTAATGGACTTGATTTGGCAAATCACTTAATGGGATTTGCGATAACCCACCACAGCTGATTTTAACAGGACTTCAGGCATTCAGTATGCATGGGTTCTTCAGAAGAAACTCATTTCTAGGTGCTTAATATGTGAGAGGGAAACTACTTTCAGTAATAGGAATGAAATGGCTACAATGTAGAGAGTTTGGGATCATTGCTACTGTGTTTCCAATGATTGAAAGCTGCCTGGTGGCCCTGGAGAGGTGTAACCAATTTGTTTGAATAAATTGTTCCTAAATTTCCACTCTGAGACTTGTAATCCTGATTTAATAAAATGTTGTCATAAAGACCACTTTTTAATTCCTCGATGGGTTGGAGGTGACGTTTTGAAACAGAAGTGCATTTACATTAAAAATATGCATACTGCGGGAGACCAAGAAAAATAAGACTTTATACAATATTTTTGGGTTTCACGGTGTGTTTTCCTTTATTTTACATTAAGTGACAGATTACTCCAAAAAGAATAAGTGATAGATTTATAAAAATATAATTGTATGGGGTTAGCTGGTTTGTAGTGCAGCTTGGCTTGGAATCACACCGGGGAGGCAGCCAGCTCAAAGCCTCCAGCTGCTTGACCCCATCTGGGGTTGTTCGATGACATTTAATCTTGGGGCTGCCCACACCTTGGGAGTGATTTCATTCCACAGCTCTTTGAAGGTAAAGGAGGAGAGGCCGAAACACATTGGGCCTGAGCAACCATCCTTTTGGCCTTGGTGAAGACTTTGGAGACCACTTGTCTGTTGTACCAGCTCATCTTTGACAGCAGCCCTGAAGAGGACTTGAGGGTGTTAGTTGATAAGAAGCTCAATGTGACCTGGCAGTGTGCGCTTGCAGCCCAGAAAACCAACCGCGTCCTGGGCTGCATCAAAAGAAATGCGTCCAGCAGGTCCAGGGAAGTGATTCTGCCCCTCTGCTCTGCTCTCGTGAGACCCCACCTGAGTACTGCGTCCAGCTGTGGAGCCCCCAGCATAGGAAGGACATGGACCTGTTGGAGTGGGTCCAGAGGAGGGCCATGAAGATGATCAGAGGACTAGAGCACCTCTGCCATGAGGACAGGCTGAGAGAGTTGGGGTTGTTCAGCCTGGAGAAGAGAAGGCTCTGCGGAGACCTTATAGCGGCCTTCCAGTATCTGAAAAGGGCCTACAAGAAATCCAGAGAGGGACTTCTTACAAGGACATGTAGTGATAGGACGAGGGGTAACAGCTTCAAACTGG
Organism: Burhinus oedicnemus; assembly: GCA_008921705.1. Classification (NCBI taxonomy): domain Eukaryota; kingdom Metazoa; phylum Chordata; class Aves; order Charadriiformes; family Burhinidae; genus Burhinus; species Burhinus oedicnemus. The sequence continues at coordinate 1,336,576 of VFFE01007124.1, read as the reverse complement.
AAGGAGGGAGATTTAGATTAGATCTCAGGAAGACATTCTTTACTGTGATGGTAGTGAGGCGCCGGAACAGGTTGCCCAGGAAAGCTGTGGAGGTCCCATCCCTGGAAGTGTTCAACGACCGACCAGATGAGGCTTTGAGCAATCTGGTCTAGTGGGAGGTGTTCTTGCCCATGGCAAGGGGGTTGGAACTAGATGATCTTTAAGGTCCCTTCCAACCTAAACCATTCTATGATTCTATGATCTTTGTATTTACTTTTGGGGTATTCTGAGTGGGGACTGCCGCTTGGGATGTGTTCCTCCCACTCTCAATGAGATCAGAACTTCTGCTTTTTATTGGCAGAAGTGTCAAGCTTTATGTGTGGAATCACACAATAGATGTGGGGTTCCTCTTCTTCAGGCCACGAGACAGGGCAGCAAAAGTGTTGAAGCAAAGAACAGTGGATCTTTCCCCTTGAGTCCTTAAATGAGGTTGTCTGCTGGACTGCGTCCTTCTGTTTTACTATGCCCTGAAAAACTGTGTAGGGATGACAACAGGCATTTGCTAGAAAAGCACTTCACAAGAAACATAAGTTTAATGTTAGTGAACATTTTGGGGGTGGAAGAAAGGCAAAATGTCATCATCAAAACACTCAAGGGAGAGTGTGTGGCAGTGGTGAGGAGGACTGACAAGCGATGTTGAGAATGACAGACCTGAAACACCAATCTGCAGCAGTGTGGCAGTATACAAAAAGTTGGAAGCCTTAAATGCATTTTTATATAGACCATTTAAAACTGTGCATGTACATATATGTCCTTAAATATATATACCAAAATTTCTGACGAGCAGTAGCCAGGCACTAGGGGCTTAAAAACAGGCTCCCCATAGGATAAAGAATTATTATATGGGTTAGGCTTAGGTTGATTATAATATCTTTCCAGTATTGGAGCAGGGATCATCCCAAACAGCGTGTAGACAGCAGTCACCAGAAATTTGCCTATAAACACAGACAATAAGCCAGAGAGCTCCCACAGCTTCCCACCACTGTTAGGAACTCCTAACTATTAATGTAGCATTCCCTGGAAGGCTGAAAAATGTATTAACACTGAGGAAAGGCAGTATGAAATTACGTGCACGGACACACTCTCATGAGCCAAGTGCTCCCATTTAGAGGACCCTCTGTGTTTTGGATAGTCTTGAATATAACTTTGTGTTTCTCTAGCCTGCCATGCAATGGGGACAGGGATGATGCTGAGCTCCTGGGCAACTTCTTCCATTGAAGAGGTGGCTGAAGCTGCTCCAACTGGCCTTCACTGGTTGCAGCTTTATGTGTACAAGGACCGGGAGGTTACCAAATCCCTTGTGAAGCGTGCAGAGAGAGCAGGCTACAAAGGAATCTTTGTGACGGTGGACACGCCATTCCTCGGCAGGCGCATCGACGATGTGCGCAACAAGTTCCAGCTTCCTCCCCACCTCAGGTAGGTGCCCGCTGGTGGGATGTGGGACAGGCGCATGGCAGTGCCATGGTCACCATGAGGTGCTGTGGGGAAAATTTGTCTCTCGCACAAAGAATTTCTTCCAGGTGCCACATACCGTACTGGGCAATAACACTGGGGAACTAAGCGCATATCTCTCGCTGTGCCTGGGTTATGATCTGCTTTGGGTCAAAACTAAGCTTGCTGTTCACAGACTGTAAAAGACACTGTGCACCAGTCAACGTGAGGCTGCAGACTCATGCAGTTAGAGTGATGGGGCACTTCTTTGTACATCGGTCAATACATTCTTAGACATCTTCAAAACTCAGCTGGACACAGCCCTGCGGAACATGCTCTGACTTTGAGCTTGGATCCAGCTGCAGAGTTGGCTGTGGTCTGAATGGGGACCTGGACTAAGTGGACCAAAGGTCCCTTCCAACCAATGTTACGGTCCCTTCTAACTTATGTTATCCTGTGACACTGCACTGGGTCCAGGGCCATGTTGCTACTGACCACAGAGCCCCTTTCCAAGCAACTTCAATTTTAGTCAAATACAGAAACACATGGGCATCAGCCTTTCTAAATTCTCCATGAGGACAATTTCCACCCTCATGTGTGTTTTGGGACATTTTCTGTATCTCAGAAGAGTTTGCGGCCTCGTGATTGACTTCAGCACTAATTCTAGTTCCTCTCTACTGCAGGGTCTATACAGCATTTAATTTTAACACAGTCATCCAGGGGTGTTGTGAGGGCACTGATCTCACTAGCCTTTTGTAAATATAAATTGCTATACTGTAGAGACCACCCCGACAAGTATATGCTGAAGTGCTGACAGAGGGTTAGCAACGTATTTAGTGGATGGGATATCCAGGACTTGGGTTTGCAAATGGAGCTAAAAATCTTGTGAGAATCTTGCGAGTAGGTCTTGGTAGTGACCACAGTCTGCTACGGCATATGTTAGGACTACTGTGTTTGCTCTTATTCAGAGCCTGGAAATGGACACAAAAATGGAAAGAAAAAAAATTAAGGATAGCTGAAAGTATATAGAAGCAGATTAACTTTAATTTGAGTTCTGGGTGAAAGCTAGTTTGGAATATTATCAATGGATACGAAGTGTTCTTCCTATGTCTCCTAAGGCTGTTATGTTATGTTATGGTAGGCTGTGTACATACTATATGTAACGTACATAGCAAGAAATATAATATCACATCCTGAGGTCTGTCGTCTTTTTCATAATATTCAAATTGAAGGTAAGCCATGAGACCCTGCAATAAATCTGATTCTTCACCTCACAGGCAAAAAAACCTCCAGAGCTTGGAGTGTCAGATCTCCCCCATACACTTGTACTTGAAGCTAATAGATGGTATAATGAAGGTTGACAGAGCTACCTTAACCCCGTCTATGATTTCTGCGTTAAAGTAAAATCTTATGAGGAAAGCACTAGAAAACAAAAAATCCCTGACAAAGCTAACATTAAAATATGCCCCATTTAGTAATCCTGCTATAAATCTGTGATTGACAAAACAGTAATGATAAACACTGTCATTTTACACTAAAAAAAACCCAAAAAACCAAATTCTTTAAATAGCTTTTTTGGGGGGGCAATATCATTTTAAGGCCTGGGGTTAAAGAGCTTTTGAATGCGAGTCAAGTAACTCAAAAAATATTTCAGGAAAGCAATAGAGCATTTCTGAAACACTTTGACCCCACCTGACTGAACTGTAACAAGGTTTTGTTTCAGTGAACCATGTGAAATAATATGAAGTTGGAGTAATCCTTAACGGTTCAAATTAATCACTTCAGATTTCAGAACGACCCTCGGACAGTGTTTTGTTGCAGAGTCGGCGGTGAAACTCCCCTAGCGCAGGGCTCTGCTCAGTTATGGGATAACTTTTTCTTGGCTTCAGTTTTTCAACAAAGTTTCAAAGCAACAACAAGGTGCCATTGTGCTCAGAAACGTATGTAAGGCAACATTCATTCAAGTGTTGATCTGCATTTCACAGGCCAAGAAAAACAACAGTTATTTATATAATCTTATCCGTGGTTCTGTTTTGCTCTGAGTACCCCACCCTCCACAAACCAACAGCTGAAAAGCTGGATCTTGCTGAGAGCCCCCTCCTTTCTCATTTTCTTCTGGGCCTGGAGCTCAACAGAAAAGCCATGTGAAATGCTACTTGTTGCAGGCATGAAATCAGCAGTGAATCTAGCCAGTTTCCATACCAAAACACTGTGCATTTCCCAAAATCTGGAATACGAGTAAAAAATAGCGCAATGTGGAATGAGACACAATTTCCGAAGAATGGAGCAAGTGGCCTTATGTGGGACGTGGGTGTCCTTGGCGGTACTGGTGTTGCCGATGGTGGTTTAACACTTGTGAGCACTCAGGGGCTGCTTCAGCTTTCTAATACAAGCACAGCCTGAATTTCTCTGTTTGTCCTCCTTTCCCCTTTTCCTGCTCTGTCTAGTAAGGCTGTGAACTCTTTGGTGCAGGGGCTGTCGTTTATCATTCAGTTTCTAGAACTAGTGAGATTGATTTGGTGCTAATGAGCAAATGTTTTCATATGAACTTTATTCCTCCTCCCCTCCCGTTTACAAGGAAACATACAAAAAAGGCACAGGGTGAACTGGCTGGATGTTGGTCTTGTTGGACAAATGAAAATTCTCAATTCAGGCTGAATGCAAGGCTTCATGCAGATCCATCTAACTCGTGGAGCTTAACAAAATTTCCCTTCCTCCTTCTTCCTCTCCCACCTACCCAATCCCCTATTCCCTTCAGTAGCTGAATTCCCTGGATTTGGAAAAAAACCCCACCCCAAAAACTAAAACAAAATTTGCTGCATGAAAGCTAAGGTGGTTTTTTTTGCTGGTAAATAGAGGTGCACCTCTTGACATCAGTGGGTCCTAGGTTATGTCAAGCAAGATTGATGTTCTCTTCTCACATCCAGCGTATACTGCTCTAGGGTCTTAATGTCCCACAGCCTCTGATGCATTTATCCTCACAATGCTCCTGGCAGACACTGTTGTTCCCATTTTATGGTGGGAAACTGAGGCAAAAGGAGTGGCTAAGTGTCGTGCCCAAAGTCACATGGGAGGTCCATGGGAGGTCTATGGGAGGACAGATGCTTGAGCCCAAGTTAGTGCTCTCACTGCTGAGGTTCCCTCCTGAATGTGGATTTGCTGCTGAGCCTTTAGATTTTGAACTTTATCCTATTTCTTTTGAAAGCACTAGGACTGTTGCCTTGGGCCAGAGAAACTTGCACCAATGTTATCAAATGCTTTGCCAGCCAAAGGTTTGGTTTACTAAGGACTGTGATCTGACATGCTGGGATAGGCTTTTTTCACTCCTGCTCTGCAGTACAGCGAAGGCTTAACACAGGTGTATCGAATGCTGGCATTAGGGACTGATTCATGCCTACAATGAATCTTTCTCAGACTATTTTTCTATGTCTTTTCTTGTTTTAGATTAAAAAACTTTTCAAGCAGTGACCTGGCATTCTCCTCAGGAAAAGACTTTGGAGAAAATAGTGGACTGGCTGTGTACGTAGCTGAGGCGATTGATGCAAGTGTCAATTGGGAGGACATCAAATGGCTTCGAGGGCTGACCTCACTGCCCATTGTCGCGAAAGGAATCCTCAGGGGTACGTAGCTCTGCCACTTCCCATGGGGGAAGGTGAGGCATCCTTTTTTGCAGAGGCACCAGGGAAGGAAAAGTGCTCACATTGGGGAAATTTCTATAGAATTGCATTACTTTTTAACGGCAAGCATCTGCTTTGCTGATATGGAATATGGTAGGATGTACGTTCATATTTCTGTGCTGTGCCAAAACAGAGCCAAAAATAATCAGAGGGGGAAAAGCCTTCTCTTCCTCATACGTGGTTAGGAATGCAGCGACCAAGACACATAAGCAGCTGCTTAAATAAGTACTTGGAGCTGTCAGATGGTTTGTATGTCTGTGCTACAGGGTGTGTCTACCTTGATGCTCAGTAGGTAGGGACTGGAGCTGCTGGTCACTCAACTAGTCAGTTGGTCTGCTGGCATCTCATCAGTTATCTGAAATCAGCCGCGGCCAGGAAGGGGCCGGAATGAACTTGCTCTGTTCATTGAGGCTGTAAACTTTAACGCTGGTCCGAGTTGTATACTATGTAAAGGAAAGCTGGATTTCCATTCTGTCAAAAGAGCACTGAGGACAGTGAAGTGCTTTCATTAAGTATGGATTATTACTGTAATCATGTCAATAATTTGGGCTTGGAGAAAATAATCTAGCAAAATAATTTCTTAGTGATGAGTTGCAGGACATAGTAGAGAAAATAAAGGCTAGCAACAAAAGTGGCCAGTGGTCCAAAGTGGTAAAATGTTCTGCTCCAACATTTCAAATGACTTTTCTGGTCTTATTGCTTAAAGATAAAACTGTTTTCTCTGTTGAGATGGGGCTTTGGCAGGATGAAGACCTAAGGTGGCTTTACATTAACTGGCAATCTTTTTTTAATGATGTCAAAATTTCCCTTATCATGGTGTCAATAAGCTCCCAGTTATGGAAGGGCATATCTTGTTTGATTGGGTTTTTTCTAGCTGATGATGCTAAAGAAGCTGTAAAGATTGGGGTAAATGGTATCCTGGTGTCAAATCATGGAGCGCGACAACTTGATGGAGTCCCTGCAACTGTAAGTACTGGTGCCTATATGCAGCAGTAGCCTCTGGTTCTCTCCACCTTTTGGCTTCTTGTTTGCTTTCTCTGAACACAGGGCAGCCGGAGGAAAAATCTGCAAATAGGTTTGTTATATGCCTTAACCCATGAGCAGTAATCTCTCTCCACTTCTCTATGTATGTCACATCATGCTCTGAGTTAGACACAGCCTCCCCTTGGTCAGATCAAACAAAAAAAAACGCAGGAGGGTTTACATGTGGCTGTTTCTTCAAGATACCTGGGCACCCTCTCCTTGGCTGCAGCACCTTGCATGGAAATCCAGAAGAACAACTTCAGATAGGGTATTATTGTCAGTTAAAATTTTAGAAATTGGAAAGTCTTTAAGAAATATTTTCCAGTCTCCTCTTTTATTTCTCTTTTTTCATCCTTTTTTGAAAACCCCTTGTTGCTTTTTGCAGTTCATGGAAGGTTGTACTAGAGTTGTTTTTCCCTTTTAATATTCTTCAGAGACTTCCGAAAAATTATAGAGTTACGGAACAGCTAAAGACAGAATGAAACTCTCCTTTTTTCTCCTTTCAAACATTTTCACCTTTGGAAAAGGTACAGTGTGGTTAAATAACAGTTTTTTCCTTTTTCCTTTTCCTTGTCGTGCTACCCTGTACCTTTTCCAAAGGTGAAAAGGGGTTTGAGAAGTTCTCGACTGGCAAAAAAGAAAGTAGTAAAGGAAAATGAAAAAGTATGTGTTCAGGCTGAAGGAAAACCCCCAAAATTCCAGTCATCACTCATCTTGCTTCATTTGGTGTGGGAAAGCTGCACAAGCAAAAAGAGAATGAAAGGGAGGTGAATCAAAGCCCAGTTGTGACTGTTTCAATAATCCTAATGTGTCCTTGATGAAAAACCTCCAGTTTTCCATGATGATTTTCTGAAGGGAGTGGGGGACAGGTAAGTCCTTTTTCACTGTGGAGTGTTTTGCATGTGAAGTCTTATCTGCTTGGCTGTCCCCCTGGCATGTCCCCCCTCCCCTGGAGCACTTCTGCTCTCTGCTTCCCTCCTCGGGAGCAGCTGAGGATTTCCCCAGCCGATTTCCTTCACCTGCTGATTTTCAGAAGTCTTCATGTGGACCCATTGATCTCCTGGCTGTGTTGGCTGGCTCTTCACCAGCCAAGCCCTGCATTAGGGAGCCAAAATGCCAGCACAAATGGTTTTCTGAATGGTTAACAAAATTGAGGCAATGTTCTCTGAGTTGAGGCATTATCCTCAGAGATGCTTCTGCCTGACTCTCTCCAGGTACTCATTTCGAGAAATGAGAAAGCACAAGAAATGTGAGTTAATTTTTTGCCGGCTGCAGTAGAAGAGAAATTAAACTTGCAAACTACTTGTGATGAGTTATTCCTTTGCAATACCACAGTGCAGAGAAGAAGGTACTATTAAAGCTGATGTGTTCACTGGATTTCTTCGTACAAAGAATGTTGCACAACGCAGTTTTCATAACATAACTATCTGTATCAGATCATGCTAAATGTTTCTGGTTTAGAAACATAATAATTTGCTTTAATTTCATGGGTTTTCAGAACGTGAGCTAAACTCAAGCTGGTTAATATTTCTAGTGTCCAGTTACACATCGAGGAAATCCATGTTTTAATTATGGTTTGCATCATACTTTAGTTATTATAGCACTTTAGTGTTGGTACAGTTTGTCAGAATGTAAAAAGCAGTCTCTGTGTATGGAAAAAGATCCAAAAGATGTTTGGCAAGAGAGCAAAACCAAAGGGAGGGGAAAAAATCACAGCAAGTGCCAAACTTCAAGAAAATTTTAATCCAAATCTAAAAACAAACTGCACTTTCAAGTTTTTTTTCCCCCATCTCCTAGTCATTTTTTATCCATTAGATAGGAAATGAATTACATCCGTGTTTGAAAGACATGAATTTGTGTGCCTTTTGTCTTACTACCACACACTGTTTCCAGTCTCCGTAGTACTTGGCTTCCAGTTTTGTGTCTTTCCTGATTTTCATGAATAGGAACAATTTAGGCATTATAGGCATGGTTGCCCTGTAATTAATGCTTGAGGCTGGACCTCTTGTGTGGTGTGGACATGTTACTTAACTCCCTGTTTACTTACTTGTAACTTGCAGTAAAAATCCTTTTCCTCCTTATCTTTATCCCTGATGTAGAGGATAAGCAGAGCTTGTTGAAGGTAACATACACAGGCATTAAAAGAAAGCATTTCCCACCCTGCTCAAAACTCAAAGGGAAGATAATTTATTTTTATATGAAGAAGTTTACAATTATTCTTGTAATTAAGATGCATTTTCGAAAGGAAAAATATATTCGATAAAATTTTTCAGCCAACTCTTTGTTCCACAGGGCATGTCTATAGCAACATCTGCCTCTGGGCTCCTGGATGCTAGCTGGCCCTTAGTATAAATGAATAATAAATTTAAACAAGAAAGTGAAGATGATTATTTAAATAGCGACACTGATTCAATTTCATCCTGAAGCTAGTGAACACTGGAAGTTTGGAGGATAAGATCAAGGAAAGGCCTCTTCTGTGCTTGCTGTTTCTTATGTTCTTCTGAAGTATCTGATACTGGCTTGTGTCGGATACATGTCATGGGATCAGATGGCCATTTTGTGTGACCCTGCTGAGTCTCATTCTATTTATGTGACTCTGCAAATAAATTTGACCTTTGTATATATCTGCTAACATGCTAAGTCACTGCTATTTTTCAATACAAAGCTGTACTTTTTGTGCATACAATCGCTCATTTAGCTTCTTTAAAGCTTGGATGCTGTATGTAAGAAATCATTCAAAAAATAAATAGGGTTACAAAAGCAGACAAGCTATATTCCTGTTTTCACTCTTTTAGATTGATGTCTTGCCTGAAATCGTTGAGGCTGTGGAGGGGAAGGTGGAGGTGTTCCTAGATGGTGGCGTAAGAAAAGGCACAGACGTTCTCAAAGCACTAGCTCTTGGTGCCAAAGCCATATTCATCGGAAGACCTCTCATCTGGGGCTTGGTTTATCAAGTAAGTTAGAAAATCCTCAGCTTTATGTTTTTAGATACCTAGACTTGCTGTTTAGGCTTAACGTACGTGTGTGTGTATGTGTGCACGTAGGGGTGCGTGTGTGATGGTGTCTGTGTGTATCCACACAATCTAATCTAAAATTTGCTATGACAAGTACTCAAGAGTTATGGTTGTGCATAAAACTTTGTTGGCACACATATACATGTCTGTATCTACATACATAAGCTATATGCACACATAACAGTACATATTTTCCCCTAATCTCCAAGGGTGAAGAAGGAGCAAAAGAAGTTCTCCAGATGCTGAAGGAAGAGTTTCGCCTAGCAATGGCACTGACAGGTGAAACATCAATGTTTTGTCTCAGTAATAACCACCTCTGTCTCGCATTTCCTCATAGCTTTCATTTGCCCTGGGCAAGATGCTGTAGTAACCTACAGAAAGGAGATGAAAACGTTTGCAATATAAACAGATCAGGCTATGGAGAGGTGGGAAAAGGACTTGTCATTATCCCTGTCTTATAGATGAGGAACTGAGTAGATTAAGTAAAAACAAGTGAAAATGTTTTTCACATGGAGAGCAATAAATCTGTAGAAAAGTAGTGGCAAATCTTTGGTCACTAAGGGGCGGATTTCATCTGACAGAATGTAGATTTCTATGGGATAGAAAAAGAAAAGGCTTAGAGTGGGATAGAAAAAGCAGGGCTTTCAACTGATATGTAACTTCTCCTCCAGGATGCCGGAGAGTAGAAGAAATTGGCAGGACACTGATACGAAGACATCAAGTATCATTTTCCAAGATTTAGATCTGAAGACTATTGCCTTGTGTGTTGTCCGTTGTACAGAAAGTGTGCTACCAGACAAAAAGCAACTACGTTCAGTCTTTAGGCCTCATCCTGCAATCCTGACTGAGAAGGGGTGGTCTGTAGGAGATCACTTGTTGAAGAAAGTACTTGAAGCAAATTTACAGGTGTTTCTGTATTCTCCTGTGCTCTTAAGGAGAGCTGCTCAACTGGGAGATGTGATTAAAGATGGGCCTTTATACAAGACCAGCATAGAAACTTGGAGGTGTTTTGCAACAGACACTAATATTAATTTACATGCCTGGAAGTAACTGAGCTGATAAAATGAAACCATAAACAGAAATGTTTTGATAGCAAACAGCTATTAAAATGCAGAAATTTAAAATGTAAAAGATACTTTTCGTTCACTGTTTACAGAAACTACACTGTAGATTGTAGAAATTAAATCTTGCTTTCCTATGAACATAGTGTCATTTCTCTAGCGACTATGTGCTGTTACTTTATAAGCGTGTGGGCTTGTAGCATGCAGGGTGGGGGAGCTCAGAGGACTCTTAGTTGTAAAGAACTGAACAGCAAAGCGAAACTGGGGAAATTCTGCTGTTTAAGTGACATAAACCCCTTTACAATCAGACAAACGTTATGTATGTGCATCAGATATAGGTCAGATCCTTGGCTAGTGCAAATCCTTGTAAGCCTATTGCCTTCACCAAACTGTGCCAACTGCGCCCAGCTGGAGCCCTGAGTCACATTTTTCACCTGGATTCATTTGCTGACAGTGGCAAGTGAAGGCTGATGCTACCTGGGAGAGTTTGTAGGATTTGCAGCCATGTGCAAAAGAGAAACTCGAACAGTTGAGGTATTAACCCATGACTTGGGAAGATCCTAGTGGCTCTACTCAGTTTCCATGAACACCCTTCAGACAGATAAATCCTCGTGTTATTCGCTCTGCTTATGATGAGGTTACAGAGACATACAAGATCTGCTTTTCTATTCTCTGAACAATCCAAAGACACACTGAGTTCAGGAGAAATTTTGCAACTGTAAAGAACATAGGAACAGCTTCATACTGCCAAGTGACCTTTCCCAAAGTGAGCAGGCAGAGGAGGTAAGACTACTTATCTCATCTTGGGTAAAACTAAGGGTGGCTCTTCATCTGCTTCACTTCTGTTGCAGGTGCTGTGATGTTACTGGGAGTATGGAAAGGCCACTGCAGAAAGGTTTTGAAAAACTTGTGGAAATTTAATGTTCATTTTAAAGGAGGACTAAAAAAAAAGAAAAAGCCTTGATTTCACTGTTCCACTGTCACTGACATCACTGGCTCCACCATTTGTTTCCCATCAGTGTCAGGAGGGCTCATGCATTCTGACTCTCCCTTTTTGCTCTATTTGAAATATCCCTTACTGAGCTTTAGAGGCAGCTTTGTAATAAAATGATGGAATACTTCAATGTGAACTAAAGCTGGGGCTGGAACTCAAAATGGGGAGAAAACCTAAAAGGCCACATGCTTGCCCTTCAGTTGTAAAATTTGTACTCTTATTTACTGCAGAATGTAGTGTGTTGTGTGAGGGTTGCGTAGCAACAAAATAAAGTTTATCTGTGTAAGGAAATATGAATGTTTCTCAGAGCATAGAGAAACATAATTTCTGCTGTTTACTGCACTTATCATATCTGTTGCAATGTGGACTGTGTCAGATGTCAATTACAGACTGACTTAAGAAAGACTGTTTATTTTAGATAATATAAATGTTACTTAAAACATAGGGGCATAATATCTTATGTTTACATGTTTAAGATCTTTTTCTAAAGTTTAGAAGATGCAGTTTCCTGTCTTTGCCCCAACCAGATTCAAGGAAAGTTCTGTAACTCTGTGGTCCAGGATAAATTCTGATGGTGAGGAAACCGATTTTGTTACTTGGGCGTAATTAACTATTTCTAGTTCCTCTGGGATAATGGGTTTATATTGTTTTTTCCTGCTTGTTATCTGAGAATTGTCTGACTGCCTTCCAGTTCAACCCTAGGAAGAATACACATGCATTAAAAACCAAGATTAGAGCCAAATACTGAAAGACTGTGCGACGGCGTTAACAGAAACAAAATTAATTTGCCTGGTAGACTTCTGTTTATAAAATATTCCACAGTGAAGAGAATTTCCCTTGATTTTGAGACAATGAAACTGCTTCTGGAATAATTTAAATAATTTAAAGAAAGGTAGTATAAATACTTAAAGGGAGGGTGCCGGGAGGATGGCACCCTCAGTCCCACTGGGCACTTTTTTCAGTGGTGCCCATTGATAGGACAAGAGGTAATGGGCACAAACTTGACCATAGGAAGCTCCATCTAAACATGAGGAGGAACTTCTTTACTTTGAGTGGCAGAGCACTGGCACAGGCTGCCCAGAGAAGTGGTGGCATCTCCAACTCTGGAGACATTCAAAACCTGCCTGGACACCATCCTGTGTAACTTGCTCTAGGTGAACCTGCTGTGGCAGGGGGGTTGGACTAACATGATCTCCAGAGGTCCCTTCCAACCCCTGTGATTCTGTGAAGACTGAGTGCCCTCGACCATTTTAAAAGCTGAACAATGCCCAGGCTAAGAAAAAAACCAAATCTGCCTGACAGTTGCTTCACCTGGAGAAGCTGAGAAGAAAACATAACACATATAACAGGTGGTGGTCTTTTTGAGATATATTAAGTAGAAAAATACAATGTTTGCCTTTAAAACAACAAGTGAACCCAACAAACTCTTACGAACAATTAGTCATAGTCCTCAGATCAAGGCATAGAAACAGGGGGAACAGAAAGCTTATTTTACATTTAAGATGCTTTAGTATATCTGCCTATCTGTATGTCAAATAAGGAACACAGTGTCTTGATGGTTTTAATTGTAAAATTATTTTCTGACTTTGCCTTGGCTCCATATTAAGCCATAGATACCAAGAAAAGTCTACATAGAAAAAGTTCTAATAAGGGAGGAACAGTGAGTGGTATTTATGTATCCAGAAAGACAGCACTCAGCTGGTGTGCTGGATGCCTGGAAAAAAGCAACCCATTTGGGAGGCTAGTAACTGAATGGGGTTCCCTAATGACCTCTAAGGTAGACCAGGAACATTCCCTGGAAAATGAGATTAAAACTCTTAACAGGAGAATATTTATCAGATCTTTTGTGGAGAGAGGAGAGACCAAAAGCAAAAGCCGACAGTATGAAAGAGTACTATACTTCTCTTTTACTTCTTAGGAGAAAAGGGTATCTCTCAAGAGACTAAGCTGTAAGACAGACTTCTACATACTGATGCTTGATATTTCAGCCTATAACATTGGTTTCTCTGGTGCTGTCAGTTTGGAAAATCCCATTTTTGGAAGCATCCCGACAAAGTTGTCTCCTTGGCCTCAGTGAGCCCATAGAAGATTAAACACACTGAAGAGAATATGGAAGAATGTGGCACTCTACAGAGGATGTGTAGAAACTACTCAGGAGGTTTGGAGAGGCTTCAGCCCTGGCTTGGGATCTCAAGTGGTCTCGAGTCCCATTTCTAGCAAGAAGTTCTAAAGAAGACAGTCTGTTTCCAAGTGACAAGGTCAGTGAAAGAGCCTGTGACATTGTCTGGACATCTGATAGAGTGCATCAAGGCTAGACATGCAGGGAGCAGGGCCTTCCTAAGAAAAAACAATATGCTTCTGCAAAAGACCACTTTGAACTGCAACACATTGGCGGTCTGGACCTAGAGGACAGCTTTGGCTGGATCGGGAACGTATTTGCCATGAGAGCCTAGCAGTTAAACACAGCAGGGGAGAGTGCTGAAGCATGGAGGTGCAGAATTGCAGGCATGGCAGTCTGGTGAGCAGAAGATGGCAGAAGTCAATGGAGGACTGTGAGACCATCTGACCTTTCAGATAAAAAGTGGAGGAGGAGGAGGTTATTGTAGCTTTGGGACAGATTTTAGTCTCGCTTAGACTGTCAGTTCTTTGAAGCAAAGACCTGCTGCTTTTTGAATGCTTGGAGCCTGCGCACAGGGTAGGGAATCTAGTAAGTAAATAATAGGAGTCATAATTCAGTGTACTGAAGCTGAAGAGCTGTGAAAGACATGATCTGTTTTCATGTGACCTCCACCTCTTGCTGTGACTCTGGGACACATTATTGTGTTTTATTTTTACTAGTGGCCAAGTCAAACAAATAGCTATGAAACTGGTAAGAACTCCACCTCCATCCCCAGTTTTTCAGGTTAAGCATGAAACTTGTCTGTCTTACTGGGAATTTCTGAACATAAATAAACAGACACTTAGAGTAACTTGCTTTGATAAATGGGCAGTGTAGGTCGGGGCCTGTTGGATATGCAGGCGACTCAAAGATGAAGCAAAGCTGGGGAAGTAGGCAGGAATGGCTCTGCTTTTCTTGGCTTCTGAAATGGTTTTCAGGCTGAAATCAAATACTGAGAGCACGAGGAAAGCTGGCTTCTGAAGTCATGATTTTGCACTGAACCTCACTGTAAGGATATCTCTTATAAAGCTACTTTTGATGTGGAAATTTGGCTCCAAACCACACTGAAGGCCGTTATAAATAACCACTTCATCACAGGACACACAGAAGTTGGCTTCCTTGAGCACTCCTAGAAAGCAAGTCTAACCTTATTGAGCCATAACCTCAGCTAGTGTAAATCAGAGAAGCTCCATTGACTTCATTAGTTTATACTGATTTGCACCAGCTGTGACTGGCCCACAATACAGCAAGCTATGTCAGCCTTTAAATTCTGTCACTGAGTGTTGAACAAAACTGTTTTTAAAACAAGATTGGCAATCCCAAATTTAGATACTAATGAGACACAGCACTGTAATTGTTTCACGATGCCTATATGCTCCATTTTGTTTTCATTTTGCCTTGCTTCTGTTTTTCTTATCTCCTGCCAAACAGAGAGAGAGTACCACATATGTTACAGTCATAACAAAGATGTTTTGCTGCTTTAAGAACATGTCCTCCAGATGCAAAATGCCTTTGTGTTGTAGTTCAGCTTCTTCCTTTGCATAGGTACGTTGGTTATGCACCAATATAAGAACGCCCTTGAAGGCCAGCCCCATGTTTCTGCAGGCCCTGGAGCTCGCAAAGGGTCACCCAGAGACTCTCCCAGCTGAACTTTGAAGATCTGATTTCCCCTTAGGGCCTTCCAGCTCCTAAGTCATCAGTTCAGATGGGCAGGATGAATTGTGTCCAGGAGCACCCTGATAGGAATGCCCCAAGACCACCAATACATCTCCTCCATTACAGTCTTTCAGGGCACTTGTGTAGTTAACCATACCGAGTAATCAACTGCACTCGCGGCACCTTCATGGTATGGAAGGCTGGTAGATACATACAGATGGTTTGATCAGGCAAGCGGAAGACATTCATATAACTAGACTGACAATATTGATATTGATTTTTATTTTATGACAACAGTAGCTGTAAGTTCCAGTCAAGGTCGAGACAGTGTTGTGCACTGCAAACATGCTTTTCTGCAAGCAGCAGTCTCTGCCCCACAGGGTCTGAAGTGTAAATTGACAGGCACGGGAAGAGAAAGTCTCCCTCTCTCTAAAATGAGGACAGAAACAAACCGATTTCCTCAGTTAAGTGGAATTTCTATTCCACTGCCTTAATTATAAACCATGCTCTTCTCCCTAAGGCAGATAACTCTGAGGTAGATGCTGCATAACACAAATACTCAACAACCATGGGGAAGGTCCACAGATGAACTACAGAGCAGAGGTAGAGCTGGGCCACAGCTGAGCCTTTAACCTGTGTATTTTTCCTTGCAGAATGTGGAGTTTCTTAGACAACTAGGACTATATCTTATGCTCTGCCAGTTTGCCAAGCAAAATCTGATTGCGTTGGCTTTGCAGTACAGGAATGGAAGACCTCTTATTTCTTGCTGGTTGTCTATAATTTAATAGCATAACCTGATTTTACTTGGGTTCTCCCCAAGCCCCTCAGTATACTAACCTCTTTAATTCTGTACACTGTGTTTTATTAGATTTTCTTGTTAGGAGGACTGAAAGTAGTGGATTTAAAAACCTTAGTTGTCATTAAAAAGCTTCCTGCAGACCAGGTACTCGTGGCTAGGTTCATTTCACATGAGATTTGTCTAATTTTCAAGAATGATCAGGAAGACTTCAAAGAAAGGTGCAAAAATCCTACAATGAGGCAGCATGGTATAAATTTAGCTCTTATACTAATTCAGGATGTGTATTGCACATATTTCCACTTGGTATGGTTACAAATAAGTTCAGCATGTATTGCTACTGGACCCAGAGATGAGACTTAAACAATCTTTGTAACAGATGAGACCTGAATGCTGATCAGAGATGGGTATTTGAAAAGCAGAATCATCTCATTTACCTCAGCTCTCCTCTGAGTCTGCATGCTCTGTCAAAGGTAAGCTAGCCCGGTGTGTTGAAGAGCATAGGTGGGGTTTCTTATAATTTTAATACAAACTGTCACTTACTCTGGAGCTACGCATCTGCAGCCTTCTCATCCCTGCAGCAAAAAATACTGAATTTGGTATAAGTAAATTCCCTTTGACAAGCTTACTTCTTCACACAGGAACCTGGAAAAACTAAAAAAGCACCCTTCATACAAGAAACTCCAGTGGCAAGCTCTTTGAAAGAGTTACAAACAGAGAAATTTATATTAGGAAAAGAGCACTCGGTCATGGTCTTAGGAAAGCACAACAACAGAATATATCTTCAAACACAGAATAAGAGCTGGCAATAATCCACCTCATTTCCTTACTGCCTATTGGTGAGTTTGTTCCACAGTTCCTAATACATGGCTGTCGGTCTAAGAGTGCCAGCATCTGTCTCCGCTTTGTTGTGGCATTGCATCTCATTGCATCCTGCCTATTGCTGCCGTGTCTGCACCAGCCTTTGCTGCAAAGTCCTTGGTTTTGATCTCACAGGGAAGCTGCAACAAAAGAGATGCCTGGGACCTTTGGGCCGAGTCTCTGCTGTTTGGAAATGCTTTGAAATGAGGTGTGGACAGGTGTAGGTGTTCGTAAAAGGCTTTTGGCCAGAAGGTAAGATCTCTTTTTTCATTTTTCAAGAATCCCCTACCCAGGATTAAAGCTGAAGTCTAGTTATAATGGTGTGCCAGATGGGACAAGAGAAATTGCATAGGTAGGAGTTTGGTGTAAGCCATAGGTGGCCCGTGGGGCTCCAGCAGGACTTTACATTAGTAGAGAAAGCACAGAGTGCCTCCTCAAAGGCAGAGGATCCCAGTTCCTGGTTCCCAGGCTATGCACCACCTATAGCTATGGTAAAGAATTTAAAAAGGAAGCTAGCAAAGACCTTAAAGTGCTCTTGCCTGCATCATGTTACTTGCTCAGTAATGTTGTCCTGGGGCCAGGGAGGTTAGAGTTTGCTGTTCCAGAACTTCTGCTGTAAGGATCATGCATTTGAGTAAATAAAGAAGCCCACCACCATTACAACATTCTTTCCACTTTGTCTGTTTAGATGCTGATATGATCTTTGTCTAAAAAGTTTAGGGCCAAATCGTGAGCGAGCATAGCTCTGTTGCAATCTGTGGAGTTGTACTGATGTATGTCCGCTGAGAATCTGAATCTACAGACTCCTCTCTCCTGACCCTCCCAAGGGACACCAAATTTTTTGTTGGTTTCCCTGGAAGTTTTGTGTGCATCCTATCAGGCCCATAGTATTTGAATTTGTGGGACTTGCAGCTGTCACGAGGTGCATGATTGTCACTTCTATCAGGAATTTTGAGACAACAGCTGGAGGGAAAGCAGCAAGTTCTGCACCGAGGCGAAGATGGTTCTTCTGAGTTAGGCAAGGCTCGTACCATTACCTTCTCAATGCTGCAGATATTTCCCAACCAAAGTTGTCCTGTTACAGAGTCAATACTGAACATCAGATTGTCTTGTGTGAATGGAAAAATGAACAGCCCTGGTGCATGACATGTACACTTTAATGTATAAATAAACAAGTAACTTACGACTTCGGTATTTTGTTCATCACGTTATCTATCCATAAACCATACCTTACCCAGATTCAGTCTTGCAACCTTTGCTTTTTTATGTGCTTACTGTTAACCTGGAAGACTGCTACCACTGTACAGCAGGCCTGAAAGACATCTCTGATAGCTCTAGTCACAGCTTATTTTCTGGTTATTCAGTGGTGCCAGACAAATTTGGAAGACCTCATGGTGCATCATTAACAGTGTCTTCTCATGTTAGTCTACAGATAGCCACTTGCAAGCAGTTATGCATACATTCGTAACTGCTGCATAACAGACTACAAAACCACACATGATCTAAATAATTTGCTGGCATGCTAATGAATAGTAAACCCAGGCAGCTCAACCATCTGCATGCTCTGCTTTTTATCAGTTTTAAGTGTGTCGGGTTTGGGTGTATGTGTGTCCCCCCAACATAAAAACATACTTTTGATCTATCACAGAAAGACCCTTTTTACCATAAAGATAAAAAGATAAAAAACTCTTTCTTTTGATTCCTTTTTCCATTATTGCTCTGATGGGAGTTGTATTGCCAGTTATTACAGAGGATGTAGAGTGCATTCAAAGAACAAGGAACTGCAAAGTATATCCATCCCACAAGGTCGTTTATTAATTTGTGCTGCTGTTTACCGATGTGGTTGAAAATCCTCAGTACTATATGATGATCAAAGATGTTGGCTGCACCGTAAAGCGTCTCTAAACCAACACCGTGCGCTGCTGCCACGGTCTCTAGAGCTGCAATTGCAGCACAGTCAGGGAGAAAGTTTCCATTCTGACTGAACCTTCCCTGCAGTGTGCTGGATAATTTACCTTGGAGGATTTTTATTGCCTCTATCAGAAGCTTTTTGGTTATTAATACAGGAAAAGTAATATGTATATTACTACAGATATTAATACATGGGAACCTGGAAGAGAACATCCTGCGCTTTGTTGCTTTTGATGGTTAGAAAAGTGCACTGACTGATTGACATTTTCCAAAGAGTTTGAAATCTTTATAGAAGTAAAGTGTCTGCATGTCATATAACATGATGCATCAAGGTAAAGGTGTCTTTGCACAGGAGACGGCCCTGATAAGTAATATTCCTTTCTCCATAACTAGCCTTTTTCAGTCTCACCTTCCCACTTTCTTGAGAAAATGGCTAAGTAGAAATTCCTCAAAGTATCTCTTTCCTTTTCTGCTTGGAATTGGTGTATGCTCCTTTCCCCACTGCCTCATTGGCTGTGGGAAGGTCTTGCTGCGATGAATTTTTTTTTCCCTTGTTTTTGTTCCTAGTGCTGGCAACAGTTAGACCATCCTGCGGTGCAACGTCATCATGGTAAATGTTAGAACAGCTCGTCTCAATATTATTATGTTCAGTGAAGTGTGTCTATTAATTACTGTTCACTTACGCTGTCACAAAGACACTTCCATTGCCCCAACAAGATGCTTTTAAGCAGCATGATGGTATGTAAACAGCTGATAAAGATGTGGTCATCAGCCTAGTAAGAACTTTAGATTTTGGGGTGTAGTGTAATTTGCTGCAAGAAAAAAGTCAGCACGTAACCTTATGGGGTGTTTAGCATCAAAAGCAGCAGTTCCTGTTACATTATTTTCTCTTTGGGGATTAAAATTTGCCAAATTAAGTGATCCCAAGTCTATTCCAGCAGGTGATTGAGGTCTGCAAAACAAAGCTTCATAAATGTGTCTGGCTAAGGGGCTGCCTTTTGATCTTACATCTATAAATACACCCCAGCCGTGCACACACAAAGTGGTTACTTGTATGTGGAAGCAGAGGAGCCATGCTAGGGTATTTATCTAACATCTGCCTTGTAATTTTTCCTGCCCTGGTCATGACTTTTTAGAACTCAATGATATCTATAGCTAAGTGGCTCTGAAGAATAACGCTCTGGCTAACGTGCAGCTCCTGAAGCTTATTGGTTTTACTGTTCTTGAGATACATTAGCTAAAGACTGCCTGAGGTCCTCACTGAACCTGCTGGTGAACTTGGGTCTGATTTCACAGAGATGAAGCCTGCTTATTGCCTGTAGGTGGAAGCTGTGCAGGACCTAATACCTTTTGCAGGCTTTGTGTCAGTGCAAATGTACTGAGAAGTGTACATAGCTGATTATTAAGAAGGTGGAGACAGCACCTGATCTTGGTTTGGAGGAACCAGCGAGATGATTCTGGGGCTCTGTCGTCTCAAAACAAGACATACAGGATCCAATGACTGGAAGCTGAAGGTATTAAAAACAAAGCGTGTTTTTGTTTTTGTTTTTTTTTTTTCTAGCAGCATGGGTTATTAGTGTGGGAATGTTCCCAAGGGATGTGGTAAAACGTGAATGAAAAATACATGGTTTTTGAGAAGACGTGCTCTATTTTGGCCACAAAATATTGGCAACTTCTTAGGTGAAATGTTCTGGGTTTTTCATGGTGAAAATCAAATTAGATTATTGCAAGACCCCTGAAACTTACTAAGCCTATCACTTTCCTTTTGATGTTTTTGGTGTTTGCTTTTTTACTTGTGGCTGAACCTATGTGAATCAAGCAAGATAGGATAGTTTGTATGATTGATTTGTGTGACCCAAGCTACGAAGAGGTGTACCTGTTCCCTGATTCTGAGTGGTGTTGAGCCTCTTTATCAGAACTCCTCTATGACATTTAGGGCGTTTAGGACTTTTAAGCCCCTAAGATGCAGTGATGCTTTGGCTTAAGGTCCCCATCTGTGTTCGTCAGTACAGCTCTTTTGGCTGGATTGGTACCTTGCTGAATTAGACTCATTAAGGCTCTGGGCTGTCATCTTGTCTCTCTGACATCTCTGCTTTTGACTTTGCTGATGTGGATACGTCAGATGCTTTGCTGTCTTGCTGACCCATGGTAGGTTTGAGAGCATAATTCCAGGCTTTGTGAGAAGGGAGCACTTGTAGAGCAGCAGCCCCTCACTAACCTGCAGAGGGAAAGCATGTATAACAGGCAGCGGGGATTCCATTTTTCAGGATCCAGAGTTTAAGATGGGATTAAAGGAGTCCTATTAAAAGTGTTTTCCAGTGCATGTGGCTCCTTCTGACAGCACCCAGGTGGTTAAGAAACCAGCATTAAGAATAAAAGCTGTTTCTCTTTTCTGCACAACAAATGGTTCAAGTGTCTGGTATTCGATTCAGAAAGGAAACCTGCAGCAGTCATGTCCCCTGAAATAAACCAACCAACATTTTGAGCTGCCAACACTTCTGTCTATTACGTCAAGGCATCGCAAAGTTTAAAGCGTAGCAAAGTAATATATATATATTTTTTTCAGTAATCCCAGGGTAAATATTAGGTAGACAGCATTTCTGCTTTGCGCATTAAAAACCCGACTGAATTTGAAAAGCCTGCAAGTGCACTTTGGGGATTTCGGGAAGTGTCGTTTGGCCATGAGCTAAGACCAGAAGCTGCCATTTTGCAGATGGGGCAGGAGGGAAAGGCATTTGGCCTCATTCATAACTTCACAGCTACTGCAAATATCAGCTGATGAATATTTATGTTATGACTGGCAGAGGCCCGAAAGGCAAGGAGGGGGGGGGAGCGGAGGGGGAAGCTTAAGTTAGGAAAATGGTTGTCTGAACTCTGTGGGATTTCTTTACTAACACTTTCCATGCTTGAACAGTAGCTGCTGAATGAAATCATTATGTACTGAGCCCCTGTGCAGGAAAACAAGGTTTGTCAAGACTCTGTTCGTTAGCACCTTGTACTTTGTTTGAACCTTGGACATTTACTGGGCCCCATAAAAGGAAATTTTCTTCTCTTCAGTTCAAACACATTATAAAACTGGCCAGTTTTCTTCTGTTTTGGTATTCCTGCAATGGCACTAATTGTAAAACAAGGTCTCATCGTTAGGAAAATAAGGCCCTAGACAGGAACGTGAAGTGCTCCAGGGTGAGGTGGGTACTGAGGAGGTGCTGCTGCAAAGTAGGTTAAGATAGCAGATATGGAAAGGGTTAAATCAGAGGTGTCACTATTGAACAGACCTGCAGTGCCTGACTGTGCCCAGCTGGCTGGTGTCTGTAGGCTCATCCCCTGTGCCAGGAACACACTTGAAACCAGACCTCTGTCCCGCAAGTTGCTGCACAATTATTGATAAGGAGAGGAGATAAGGGGAAATGCAAACTGAATTACTTGGGCACGGGGCTGGGAGAGACTAAAAGCCAGCTACACTTTCCTCTTTGCACAAATCTCCAGCACAAACACTGTGTTGCATTTAACTGCTGCAGGCAATAAAAGTTTGGTTAAAATGAAAGTGATGTTGGTTTTTTGCAAGACAGTAGCTCCTCAGTAATTCCCTTGTGTATCAGCAGTCTCCAGTGTTACTGGTTTAGATAGTACTACACTTGAATTTTAAGGAAGCGGAAGAGGAGAGTGTCCTTCCACTATAAAACATAATTTTAAACTAATCTATTTCTTCATATTTGTATTATTTCAAGTCACTCATTGAGACGGGAAAAAATCCAAATCTCTTCCTTTTGCCTTCACCAGGCTGTAAATTAACAACAAGGAGCAACTTTCAATAAAGTTCACGAACATAACTTCACTGTCGGGATGAATGAAGCCCATGAAGGAAACTGGCTGAAATAAGTAACTGCTGAAAGTCAGCTAGGGCTTTCTGAGGGTGGGCTGCGGGTGGCCAGGCTGAGCTCCCCTCACAGGACTGCAGGGTCAGAAAGCAGCAGCTCGGGACTTCGTGAAATACAAGTGCCTTTAAAGGCAGGCAGCCTGGCTTAGATACGTAGAAAAAACAGAAGTGCCCAAAATCAGTTGGTCACTTCAGAAAATCATTCCCCAAAGGGCTCCGCAAAATTTACCAGGCTCTGCTTTAGAGGGACAGGGAAGAGCCTAGATTTTGCCTATTGTACTTCTTCAGTGAAATCCCTAAACTTGGCACCAATTTGTCTGTTGTTTCTCCAGGAGGTGGCTTTTCTTAGACTGCTTATTTAGAGGTACCTTAATTCCTTCACGAGGAGGAAACCCTTCAGGAAACGCCCATGTGCGAGGAACCACAGGGGCCTTGCACCCCACGAAAGCCACTCGCAAAGCTCTTCTGCTCCTTCCCGCCCTGTGGGGAGATGCCCTTGTGTCCCATTTACAGAAACCAGCAGATGGTGCTGCAATACATCAAGTATTTATGTCTCTGGCCAGGGAGAACTTGGGACAGGTGTATTACGGGCTGCCTCCGACCACCCCCAACCCCGGAGGCAAACCACCCCCTCTTGGGCAGACCCTGTACAATTGCAAAGGCAGAGGGTGCAGCTCCGTCTCTCGTCCTGGACGTCCCACTCTTTGCTCTGTCCCATCATGCGAAGCCATTTCTGATGCCGAAGGGTCTTTTGGGGACTGATCTTTCCTCACGCAGCAGCAAGATGGGGCGGCCATGAGGGTGCTGAGGGCAGCTGGGTGAGGGGAAGGTGCGGTGCCTCTCCTCAGGGGTGGTTGGTGAGGGGTGTGGGGACGGCGAGGTGGCCACGATCCCCTGGCACTTTGCCCAGCTGGGCCTTCCTCATGGTGAGGCGCTTGCCCGGTGGCACAGGTCTCCGTTTGGCGGGCGCCCCTCAGAGAGGGCGGCCATGCCTCACTCCCTCTCCGGCGCTTTCGTTGGTGCCGGCTTTGTGCCCCGCAGCTTGGCATGGAGGTGCTTGGGGCATAGGGGAAGGCCAATTTTTCCTCAAAATTTTTAAAAATACCTCAAAAGAACAACCCCAAGAAACAATGGTGAATTTTTGCCCAGTGCTGCGGCCCTGCTGCCAGGCCAGCCCAGAGCCCCGGATCCTTCTGGCAATTCTCCTCTCAGGGCAGTGGGGACCACCTGCCTGCAGCTGGCGCGGTGCAAATACTGAGGAAAACTACCTCAAAAAAAAGGGCAGCAGAGGAACCGGGGGAGTTCGGAGCCAGGCGCAGAAACACGTGCAACGCACCATGAGCGAAGCAGGACATGTGTGTGCACGCAGGGTGGGCTCTGCAAAACATGGCGGTGTAAACGGGGACTGGCGTGGATGCGATGTGTTATCTTTCCCCTCCCCCTGTGGAAAAAGGAAAATCCTCAAAATGTTTTCCTTTTATTTGTGAGATTGTCCTTGCCTGCCAGCCAGCCGGCACCTGGTGCCCGGCGAGCTGACGACGTGCCACGAGGAGAAGGGGCCGAGAAGCCGCTAAGTGGCAGGCAGCAGCAGGGAGGACAGGGAGAAATACGCTTGGGGAGGGACCCGACAATGCTGTGCAGCTGTTTTTGTTATACCACCGAGCTGTAAAGTTGAAAAATGATTTGAAAAGCAAGGGATGTGCCGGGAGTACTGGCGTATCCTGCTTATGGGCGCTTGGGGCATTCTGTGTAAATTGAACTTTTTCCCCTCCCCTGTTTTTTTGGATGGCTTAGTATCGCAGCAGTAGAAGGGAAGAGCAACAACGCGCTTGGAGTGCAGAGCTTCTTCCCTGATCCCTCTGGCACGGAACTGCACCAGAGTGAGCTGAGGACAGAGGCAAAGCCCGGCTGCTGCCTGTCTTTTCATTGCTGTAATCCAAAACATGGAGGTTATTTCAGTGCGGAGGATGCACGTGAGAAGGCCCTCAGTTTCTTTTATTTAAAAAAAAAAAAAAATAAAAAAAAAAACCAAAAAAACCCCAAGCAGAACAAGAAGGATAACTTGTGCGTGATTTACTGGACAGCAGAGGAACGCATGGAGGGAGCTGGCGCGGAATGGAGGGGCCTTGCTGGAGATGGGGTGATTTGCACCAGGGGAACGTCTGGCCTGTTGGCTGTACCCAGCAGTTTGTGTGCTGATGCTCTGCAGACTGGGGTCACAGCCCCCAGGAGAGACACTGCCTGCATCCCTTTCACAAGTAAATAACAATATGCAACTTGTCTTTTTTTCTGCGGGATTATTTGATAGTTGTGAGTCAGGGGTGTGTGTGGAGGTTTCTGGGCTTTTTTGGTCTGCTTGGGAGCCTGTTTGGAAGGTGATCCATTTATTTCCGACCAAAAGCACCTAGGAAAGTCTACCCCTAAAAGGAGTTATTCATCTCAGTGAGGGAAAAGGGATGGAAAGACAATTACTGCGTCTTGTGACTAACGCAATATGTGACTCAAAACGTTAAGCAAGAGTGCTGACATGATAGCCTCTTCCCCACAACTTTGAATTCGGTGTGAGAGGCATCAGGTTGAAATGTGAAGCAGTTCCCCTGAAGCCAGGTTGCTCTGGCTTTGCATCCAAAGCCGCTGGAGTTGGAAGTTAGTCCATAACCTAGGGAAAATGGAACTGTTTAATGGGCTTATTACTATTACAAACACAAAATTTAGAGGTCTCTGCTGTAGTCTTTGTATTTTGATTTAACAAGTAGAAGGTGGATTTCATGCAAGAAAGCAAGCGGGTGCTGCGGAGGTAAAGCAGCCTCATGGTGTCAGGGCCTGCAACCCTACTTGGAGGCTTCTGCTACGGCTCGGGCAAAACCTGGGAAGTAATCTCATCTTTTCCTCCTCGCCAGGCTCTCCTCTGTGACTCTTGGATTTGTTGTATGATGCAGATTTGGGTTTCATCTCAGTGTGGGAATGGGTACTGGTGTTCCTTTTGCAGGATAAGATGGCTGTGAGGTATTGTTTTCTGCCCTTTTCTGATGTGCCTGTCCATGTCTGTACTCCAGGAGGTTTGAGGAGCTAGGAATCAGACTGTGAAAGGATGGTTCCTTGCAGGGGCTCCTCATGTGCAGGGGCTCCTCATGTGCAGGGTCTGGAGAAGCTGAGCTCTGTACAAAGGACAAATACTTTCATTAACTTTACATTTTTAGATTGTAGAATATGGCTTCAAGCCAAGTAACAATTGTTCTATAAGAAAATTAGACAGTTATGGGAAATTCAGTAAGTCTCCTAGAAAACTGAAGATTATTTTGACAAAATGAAAAAAAAAGGGGGGGGTGGGGGGGTTGGGCTTTTTTACCTTTGTGTTGAAATTACTAAAAAAAAAAAGGCAAGGAAGAAACAAAACAAACAAACAAACAAAAAGTTACTATTATGACTTAATCTTCGATGCATTTTCCTTTGGGAAATATAAATATAGAGAATTTTTGCGCTATTAGGGGAATCTTATCTTCCTGTTTTGCACATAAGCAAAGTTAAATAAGCTGATTTGTTCTGTTAGGGTATTCTGCCAGTGGTATTTCTCTTGGAGAGCAATTGCCTGCTGTGGTTTGCTGGGTACTTCTTGACAAAAGCGATGCTGTAGTCCTGCTGAGGCAGGGGCCTATGACTACTTAAGTATAGTGCTATCAATTGGAAAAGGATGTGCATTGAGAAAAGAAAATGCACCAATGTTGTTATTAATGTCTCAAGTCCATATTCTTGTTCAGGAGTGGTTTTCCTTGTTCCAGGCTGTACTGGGATGTCTCACTGAAGCATTATTAACAATTTTATTGGCAGCATGTACTGAGGTGATCTTGCTCTTGGAACTGTCTGCATGCACTTGGTTTCTCTGCCTTGTGAGCAATGATGCACTAATCTGGAATGATGCTCCTGATCTTATATATATAAAGATACTTATATAGAGAGAGATGCTCCTGATACTTTATATATAAAAAGCGTAGCTGTTGCAAACACTTCCTGCAACACATAAGGTTTTTCAAAATTACATGTTGCAAACATTAGTTTAAACGAGTTAAGAAATTCAGACTTAAAAAGAATGTGAATTACAGAAATGTCCCTCCTTGTCATTACTCTCTTCCCTAGCTTACCTCTTCCTCTCTTCAAACCATGTGTTTATGGTTTTGGCCTCTTGAGCTTGAGCACAGAGTTGTTTCATTTCTTCAGGTAGCAGATACAGAAAGCAGTGAAGCTTTAGGTAGATAAACATTCATTTTTTTGTGGAAACCATGCGCTGCCTTGTGGCAGCACATTGCAGAAAGTGCCTTCGAGGGGTGTTGGCTAGATCATCCTGCCTGTGGGAGAGCTGCCAAGAGGCCGAGTTCCTCAGAGAGAGGGTTAAAGGGATCGCAGTCTCACTCAGGACAAACCAAAGGCGACCGAGCCCATCTGTGAGCTGATGTCCCATAGAAAAGAGTGTGTTTCCTCCTGCTCCCAAAATGTTTTGTGACTGTTTTCACGCTTACTTCAGAGCCAGTCACAGGATGTAGCACATTTTTGTGACTTCTCTTGCATTGTACTGCCCTAGATGATGTTTTCTTTAATGAAGAATCATTTCCCAAAATACGCTGTACTGTGTTTTGAAATAGGATGGCAAATACTGCTTTTTTTGTCAACTATGGGATGTACTATGGATGGTAAATGATTCTTTGCCTAATAGCCAAGAGTTTAATTTGTAAGAAACGTCTTTAGTTTGGCTTTAAAAAATCTGTATTTTTTGTACCAAAGTCTTGTAAGAATTTGGATGAACTTTCACAAAGGTAGTTAGGTAAGTGGGAGATCAGGCATCTAAAACCTTGGCAGATTTGGCCATAATTTTGTGCAGTTACTTTTTTTAAAAAAAATTTAGCTGTGATTTTATTTCTGATTTGAAGGAATCTTAATTTTATATCTTGCTTTGGAATGTGACATGCACCATTGTTATCCCTGAAATTGGACAAAAACAAAGCAGATGGACCTACTTTGGAAAGGCTTTCAACTTTCTTCTGGAAGTCCATGAACTTCAGCAGATCACAATATACTTCCCATCCAGGAAAGTGTTGTGTGGTTTGAGGATTTATTATAGACTTTTTCTACGGCTCCACTCAGGGTAGATTCATGCTTAAATGGAAGCCCAGCAAGGCAAAAGCCAGGTGTTTAGGATGTGGCATTGATGACTCAGTAGGTGGTACACTTCCTTCTCCGTCAACATTAAACAAGTGCCCTTGTGTGGTAACAGGGATGGGTTATTTCTTGGCTGACATGAAAAAAAACAAGGTCACTACTAAGACTTTGGGACTTGTACAGGAAGGTGTTCTGTTCTCTGTAGTGAATGGGAAACTAGCCTCAGGATCACTTCAACTGAAAAAATGACATCCTTTAAAACTGAAAGCTGTAAGTGTTTTATTGCAATAGAAGCAAGAAACCCCAGCTGATGTCAGGGTCCCATCGTGCCTCACATAAAAATAAGGATGTGTAAATGGGGAATGCTCCCTGCTCATGTTCAGAAGGAAACACAATTGAGTAAGCACCAGAGTTACCAGAAAGGGCATGGGTAAACTTGGAGCTGGGATCTCAGTGGGGTGCAGTAGCAGAGCTTTACCTTTCCTGTCTCTGAGCCGGTATGTGAACACTGCGGTCCACGCAGTTACCGATCGCTTACGTGCTTGAACTTGAATTCATCAGCTTCGATGCTGCCCCTGCAACTTTCTATTTGCTACTGATTTGAGGACTGATTTGGGAAGGACAGATTATTCTGGCTGTTCAGTTGTGACACGGCTGGTCTTTGTGTGTCTGGGAAGTGAGAACTGGATTTAATTGTATCTCTAAGCTGCATCTTTGGTCTGAAAAGGGCCAGTCTTGGTAGTGCTGCCATTTGAAGCCCCCTGGCATGCCAGTGCTCGGACCCTGTAGAGAGGCACAGGAGAGGTCCCCTCAGCTCTCAGAGGTCTCCCTGAAGCAATCATGCAGATGCAGGAATAAAACTGTATATCCCACAGTTTTGAACCTCTCTGAAACCTGCCAGGGCTCACAAATGACCAAAGCATGCATGAGTTGTCTTCTGTTTTTTTTAAAAAAAAAAAGTAAAAATGTTTTTTCACCTTAAAGATTGTTAATTCAAAGGAGACTTTCTTAGTGACTGAAAAAAGAACTGGAAATCCCGTATTATTTCTCCTTCCCTCCCTCAGCCAGGTTCTTTCTGCGCCCAGAATTTTACCTGGTGTGAGCAAAAGGCTCCCTGGATAGACTGTGAGATGTGTGAAGATGGAGCGTTTAGGTGGGGTTTGCCACCTGACCTGAGAGTAGCTGGATGGCTGCTGAGATGGCATATCCATTGCAGATGGCACAGTTAGGGGTTCTTTTTTCCAAACTCTGCTTTAAGGGACAGGGGTGGGGGTGGGGAGGAATCTTAGAGGTTTTAACTGTAAAATGGAGAGAATGGTACTTCTGAAGTAAGCACATCAGATACAGAAAAATACAGAGATAGCTCACTGCTCTGTGCATGTTCCCACACACAGTAAGATACACCATTGTTTCTCTTTGGCTACAACTGGACCTGGAACATGACATTAAACAGCAAAATTTGGCATCCTGACAAAATCAAAAAAATTTCTGATCTCAGTTCACATTTAAAATCTGCTTTATTGTAGCCACAGAAAACAAAAAACATTATCATAAACTCCGATTCTACAGCACAGTTTTACAGCAAATAGCACCTTCTGTATCTCCAAAGTTACAGCTTACATAGGCTGTTAGCCTTGTTAGAAAGATCACAGTACGCCTTTTTAGTGTAAAGTCTTGAGCACCATTGCTTGTCAAGATTACACTAGATATGTGTTTATTCTTCCTGTGGAAATAGCACCTACATTTTTTTTTTTTTTTACTACATTAAATCATTACATGGGATTATGTAGTGTTACATTAAGCAGTTTCAGGAAAAGGTATGTGTCTTTCTGTATGCTTTCATGGCCTCACTGGTGTTTCAGTGGAAATCTAGATGTCCTAAATGTTTGTGTCAGATCTTTAATCTCTGTAGAGACCTTTGAAAACCCTATTAAGTGCCTTAAACAATTTTGAAAAGCTGATCCTTAATCTCTCTCCACTTCATTTGCATTTTTCTGTAGTGACATAAATACCCAGGTTAATATTGTTCTGTTCTTTCTTAGTTGTCCGTCTTCTTGACTTCCTTGAAATTGCCCACAGAGAAATATTTGCTGATTAGTGGAAATAAACCTGGTACCTTTCCCCCTGTATTTTATAAACAAAATGAAATGCAATAGTTGTGCAACTTGAAAATACTTATGACAATACATGAAATATTTTTTTTCTACTTTCAGACAGCCAGACAAGAAGCAATAGTATCAGTGAGACATTGCAGGTGAGTATCAAGTAGCTCACTTTTAAGAAAGAGGAGTGGCAAATTATTGATCTTGGGGGTTTTGCCATCCCAGGTGGTGGGGTTTAAAAGGTGATACTCTGATTTACTGGGGCATGAAAACCTGTGTCATGGTGCACAAGGAAGCAAGGCTCATTTGAAAGGCAGACCAGGAAAACAGGGTATGAAAGAAGGTAATACAAAATTAGGAAATGCTGGTTGTAATGATACGTTTGTCAGTTCTTGGCTCATAGCTTGATGCAGCTCTTCTGTAAGCACTAACTGTCAGTGCTAATAAGCTGTTACATTCAGGATAGATAGGAAGAAAGGAACATGTGTATCTTTACTGGTAAGGGCAGTTGCTGGAGTAACGTTTCTACTATAACTGTCTGTATCGCCTATGTTTTAAAAAGAGAGGGTAGGAAAAGTACCTTGAGTTATATCCTGATTAGTCATGCACAAAGCAACAGACACTGAGGAAAGTTTTCACTGAACTATAATGCTTACTCATGGTGGGTGTTATGTTATGATTTCTTAGCTGGAGGCTCAGCTGGAGATTAGTGCTACAGAGAGACACCCAGGGAATGACTACAGAGGGAAACAGTGGCCCAATTAGTCTTGGGCTTCCAGACAATTTGTACCTGTTGCTGATGTTGGAAACGTTCTATTTTTCTGGGGAACTTTTGTCTTTTTGAAAAGCTGAAAAATCTTTTTGCTGGCTGGATTTTAGCTCTTCTGATGAAAAACTGCAGTTTTCTATGGAAGGCACAGCCTCTCTTTGGAGGGAACTGTTCTGATGGACATACAGATGGCTTTAGATGGAATAATTTCCTACCACCTCCACACATTCAAAAGTACCTGTTTCTGAATGAGCTTCCCTAGTGACAGTGAAGCTATTCCAGTAAGCCACATGCAGGCAGAATGTCCTGGGATTGGCATATGGCTATGTTCATTGCAAGCTGTCCAACTTCAAGTTACTTTTAGGACAAGTAATTTTCATTCCAAGACTCTTTGCATTGTGCAAGAGCAGCCACAAACCACCTTTTTTTCAGTAATAAATTTACTGTTATCCATAATAACTCCTGTAAAGTGAGGCGTTATATTGAACTATGTGATCTAACAGCTATGATTGCTAGGACCTGCAATAAACAAAGCACTAGTGGTTTTTTTGCAAAGAATGAAATCAATTTGTAGAAATGTTATGTGAGTTTCTGCATGCTCTACTGGTGATGATTTGAAGGTAGCTTATGGGCTTTAACTCTCACTCCCATTTAAATGGTTCCCAAATTTCGTGCAGAATTATTTTTTTACATTTGAGTACTGATAAAGACATAGCTCTTTAGTCATAGAATCATAAAATGGTTAGAGTTGGAAGAGACTTTAAAGTTCCAACATCCTTGGCCATGGGCAGGGATGCCTCCCACTAGACCAGGCTGCTCAAAGCTCCGTCCAACCTGGCCTTGAACATCTCCAGGGATGGGGCATCCACAACTTCTCTAGGCAGCCTGATCCAGTGTCTCACCACCCTCAGAGTAAAAAATTTCTTTCTGATACCTAATCTAAATCTACCCTTTTTCAGTTTAAAACCATTACCCCTTGTCCTATCACTACACTCCCTGATAAAGAGTCTCTCTCCACCTTTTCAGTAGGACCCCCTTTAAGTACTGGAAGGCTTAAGGTCTGCCCAGAGCCTTCTCTTCTCCAGGATGAACAACACTGACTCTCCATAGGAGACGTGCTCCAGCCCTCTGATCATCTTCGTGGCCCTCCTCTGGACTTTAAAGCTTACAGGAGCTGAGTAGTTTGAGTGGCAGCTGAACCTCCCTTCAGCATATAAAGAGGAAGGTGAACTCTAGTGGATGTGAGAGTAATGCGTGTAAGATACTAGCAAGCAGTACATGGCAGGAAAATCTTCTCTCAGGTTGGTCTGGCTGTCTGGGGAAGTGTTGGATTACAAATGATGAAAGACGTGATGATCTTAAAACACTGAGATCTGCAGGAAAAGAAGGTTGGAAGGTGAGGGACAGGGAAGAAGCCAGTCTATCAGGGAAGCCTGACACATAATCATGGCTGTTTTCTCCTTATGCTCTTTCCTTGCCATCACTCAAAGCAGATGTGTGTTTTTCTCCTGGCCTACTTGCTTTTTTTTCTGAAACTGCTAGGGTCACAGCTAAAGTGCTCTTCCAGGCACAGCTATTACTCAGAATGTGCTATCTGTACTGGGCTCCAATCCCAGTCCCTACTGACGACAAAGGGCCTCAATGGCAATCACAGTTACATTACCATCAACAGAGAGCGCAGAGGTCAAATGAATGCCTGGATTAACCCAGAAGGATCTCACAGGGAAGAAGCAAGAGCAGTGTCCTGGTGTGTTGCGAACCTGGATTTACTCTTAAATTTGCCAGTTCTTCATGAGCTTAGTATTGAGGTAGTGCTCACCTTACAGTGCACGGTGAGTCCATCCAGCGGAGCACTGAGGGGAGAAGCACGTAGCTGACAGACCCTGTGCAGCTGCAGGTTTTCATATCTTTGTTTCAATCATCTATTTGTGGCATTGGTGATTCCCATGACCTCGGTATTTTGCTGTGAAAGGAAAGTTTTAAAAATTACCATCATTTATTTATAATTATAAATAGTAATAAAAACAGAGACAGTTTCTGGGCTCAGTAAATTCCTCGCAGCAGGATTCCCCCTTGACACCGATCTCTGTTCCAGGCTGCCCTCCATTCCCTTTCTGCACTAAACTTTCCCTCCTCTGAACAGTAACCCTGTGCTGCTCCCAGTAGCTCAGTCACACCATAGTGCACCATGGTGTCAGTCCCACTGTCTTTCCCACCCCAAGGCCTCCTGCACTATTGCTGTGCTCTGATGGGGAAGGATTTTAAGCAAGAACAAGTCCAGAATATTTAAATTAACCTATAAATTAGCTTCAGAGGCATGATATCCACGTATGCTATTTCTGCATGTTTCCAAACAAACCATATATTTTCTCAGAGATTTTAAAGCAAGCTTTGTAGGCTGAGTACGGCAAAAATCAGTGGAATCAGCATATACTGACCTGTATGATAGAACAGAATATTAGCTTTAGTAATTGTGGCCCGGGTTGGGTGATCTAAATCTGGGAAGAAAATAAAGTTAATTTGCCTCTTAAAGTGATCTGATATTTCTTAACATCTGATATCCAGGAATAAATGTCATGTCATAAAAACACAAAATTACAACCTGGAAAATAGCATGGAGGTTTTAAAATAAAAAAAGGGTTTTGTTCTTTTTTCACATGGGCCAAAATCTTGCAATATTTTTAAAATTAAAAAAATATTATTGTAAGTATGTGGTAATACGAATCTAATAACTACCTGGAATAAGGAATCAGATCTCAAATGCCTTGTACCTGAGTTGTTATTTCAAAAAGCATACAGTCAGTACATATGTTTGAGCTATACTGATTCACACCAGAAGAGAATCTGGCCATTTAGTGGTGTGGGGGTTTTAGCTGAGTGTGAAAGTTAAATAGTAATATTGACTCAGTCAAGACATTGTATAAGCCTTTTTTGCCTTCTCCTGGTCCCCAGATTTGTTAATATGAGTTAGTCTGGACTTTCTGGGAGTGATCGAAATGTCTCTTTTTGATATTCATCTGGATTTAGATAGGACTAGATTCTTTGAATTCAAGTACCTCATTTCTACCTTATAGAGAGAGTAGACCTGGGATTCTTGCATCATTGTCATGAGAGGCCTTACCTGTGAAAATCTACCTGTAATCAGAGCAGGTTTGCCCAAAATAGAAAGGGTGGGGAGGACTCCCCTCCCTGAAATGAATGTATCTTGAGTTTTATCAGATTTCATTTTTAATATTTCTTCTTTAAGCCGAACATCCTCAATATTAATTGAAAGTAACATCCTTTTAAACATCAGGCAGCTCTGTCAGCCAGCACAAGAGTCTGCCTCTAGATAGATTTTGGCCTCAAGCACGTCATCAAATTGCCAGGCATCAGCTGAGCTGTAGCAACTGATCACACATGTTTTCTTAGACAAATGCTTACAATTAATATGAACGGGAACTGCATGTACAGCTTCCCTAGTGAGATTTGGACTTTTTGTCCAATTTTAGAATATTTTTTATTTTGTACATTTTACTCTAGAGACATCTGTTTGCTTTTATTCCAATGGAAATTAAAGAGCTAACCTCGGTCAAAGTTTAAATTTGTTATTAGTGTTACATTGCATTTTCAGAAATTTAATCAAGTCTAAGTTCACTTAAGGAAGTCAGCTCCTCTTACTAGCTTAGTCTCCTTTTACTCTAAGTTCTTCATTGACAAGTTGTGTTGCATTTTAGTGGACAGAATTAAAATTAACCTCCTACTCACCTGAATCCAAGACAATACTGAAGCTAAAGCAACACAACCTCATGTAGTCTTAGAATTGGTTTTGGGAACATAAACCTCTAAGCCATTTCATTTATTGCCCCTTAATATCTGTCAGTGATAGAAGCTTATGCTTATGTGTGATGTTTCAATTTTAAGGACCCTCCTGAAGAATGGGGAAATGTTGGGTTGCATTGATTTTATTCTCCTGAAATGCTTTGCCATTTTTTAAATTGTCAGCATCTGAATGTCTCTCGAATTGTCACTGATGGAAAAAGAACTTCTTTCTATGGCTGCACAGGAAGAGTGGTTTTGACAGAGGACTTAACTGAATTAATTATTTAAGTATTGTACATCCGGGGCCTTCCAGAAAGTCCATTAAATTGTCTGGGCATATAGACGACCTGATCGTTGAACTAACTTTCATGGAACAATAAATACTGGTTTTTGAAATTAAGGAAGTCAGTCAGTCAATGGAGCCCATGAATGGAAGAAGGGGAAGTCACTCCTCTGTATAGCTGTGTAAACACAGATCCTGCTGTATATAACTCAAAATAAAACTTTGCGGCTTAACGTGCACTTCTGAATTCTTACATCATACATCTTCAGCGTTTCCTCTATAAAAGGGTCAGAAACTTCTGTTAGAGCTGTTTGGTTTGAAATAAGTTATTTAGTACAGCATCCATCTAATCCAAAGCTTTTCCATCAACACTAGACTGAAAGTTTCCTGTTCTTTGGTCTTCTGTGGTCTACCTTCTTACTCACCATAACCTCTTGACTGCCAGGTCATACATGACTTGTAAGTTCAGACTTGTGTTTGATTCTAATATGACTCCTAAAATCCTTAATTTGGATTTGGATCCCAATTCCATTGGGAAAGACTGAAATATGAGTTTGAAAACAAAATATTATCTATTAAAAACCCCATTTTACTAGTATGTAAAAAATGTCCAGTTCCATCTAAAACCAGCTTTTTTTATCTTGGGATAAAACATTCTGGTGACATCAGAGACACACTTACTGTATTATTTTTGTCCCATTCACAATGGCTTTAACTGTCTGTCTTGTCTCAGCCAAAATTGTGTCAAAAGGGGTCAAAAAGGAGGATATGATAGCCACACTAAGAAGGTCATTTTTGCTTAGTATGTTGGGTGTACTCTCTTAAACCCTGGAGCTTAGTATCTAAAGAAAATTTGATTAGCTTGGATCACGTACAAGTGCTTCTATACTGGAAACTAATCCTGATAGATTTTACAGGATGTTTCAAGTTACTAAAACACAAAACTCTGGACAACGGCAAGTTAGAGGGAAGGAGGACCCTGCTGGGCTTGCCCCTGGAAGAAACGTCAGAGGCATAACGACTCATTTACTTTAAGGAGGATGAGTGAGAGGGCGTTGGAACACTGACTAAGGCTGACAGACCCTTGATGGCTGGGGAGATGGAAGTTACACACCATTTCCATTATGTTAATGTCAACTTAAGAACACAAATGTCAATCTTTGTAACTCTCTCTGCTCCGCATAACCTCCTAGCAGCTAAATAGAAATAACAGCCTAACTGTTGCGTTCCACCTCCTCAAACTCTGTGTGGCACTCTGCTTTTAGTTATGTCTTTTAAGGTGAGTCCATACCACTGGACAGTAGTGAACATTATGGGCACATACTCTTCATGCAAAACGAAAGTGAAATCTTGGCAGAGGCCATAAAAACCTTTCTCTGACTCCTACTGAGAGTTCCTTGAGACTGGGAGTGATTGCTGCAGGGGAGATGTTAGGGAAAATGTGATTGACAAAAGAGAATCTTCAGGTTTATGAGAGGGGAAGGAAAACTGGCTGAAGTAGATGGCATGAGAAAGAGTCATGTAGACCAGAAGCCCGCTGCTGAGGTGTCTCTTGAACTGTATTTTCTCCATATGGTTCTTTTTTGGGAACCTGCAAATGGTTCTCTACCTCTCAGGGGTTGAGAAGGCAGAAAAATGCAGCTGTGCACCTGAAAGTCCATCCTGCTTGCTCGAAAAGCAGTGGGTGGCAAAGATATCCTTTCTGTTTTTAAATATGATCAGTGATGATGTCCTGATATAAACCTATTGAATAAGCCACTTCAGCCTTGTTTTAGATCTACTTTAAAATCTTTGAAAATTTGATGTTCACTGGTATGTTTCTACTGAAGTTTTTCCTTGGTCCCGACCTTTTTTGCTATAGTATTTTCCCTATGTGAAAATGTGTATATTTAAGAAAATATATATAAGTATATATGTATATAATAATATACATAATTATGTATGTAAATAATAATGTATATAGAAATTATGTAATAATAAGGTTAGGGCTCTAAACTATCAAAATTTGCTAGAATTTGAGTTATGCTAGAAAAGGATGAACAATATATTTCATTTTACTAGCTGCCTGGTATTTGCTTGTTCATCATCCTGGACTGTATTTAGATAAAATTTGAAGTTAAACTATAATGCACACAAAGAACTCCAAAATGTTTTGTTAGTTGTTTAAAATAGTGTAAAGTTCCTGATTATATAAGAAAAAAATATTTATCTGAAGATATCAATTAAATGGACAAGAATTAGGACAATATTTCTGCTGGTTTTTTTATAGAAGATGTCCTGCTATCAGAAGTTATCTATCAGTTCAATAAGTTTGGTTTACAGTGACATCGATCTACTCAGTGTTTTAACAAGCAATGACATTTATTTGACAATAAATATATGTATCCCTTAATACTATTTTAAAAATGTAATTTAAAATATTTTAATAATTTTTGGGTTTAGCCTTTAGCGTGGATTTGTCATTATTGGATAAATATTTCTTTTTAAGCAGGAAAAATGTCTTGCTGACATTTAAAATGTCTGAATTTATCTTATTTTATTTTTAAATGGCTTTCGAGTCCTAAAGGACAGAATACAAACTAGACTTGGTGTTGAGGTAGGCCATTTCATCATAGTGGGGAGTCAGAGCTAAGCTTGCAGGCTTTTCCTGCCAGCGTGATTGTCAAACGGAGTAGCCTTCAGTGATTCTGATCTTTGTGCAATGCTCCTCTCACCAGGGTTCGTCTGAATCTGCTGTGGCATTCATGGCTGTTGTCGTAAGCCTTGAGAGTCTTCCAATCTATGTGTACTTTGGTGTGAGAATGGAAGCCTGGGATGTTGTGGATTGACCTCTTGAAGTAGAAATTCAGATCTTGCTTCAAACAGTTTTTGGATGGCCCACCTAAGCAAGCAGGTAGGTTTTTGAAAAATTTCAGAAACATATTCTTTTCTACTTAGCTTTTGTTATCAGTAAGGGGTGGTTTCAACACCATTTCAGTAATTTCATGAGCTCTCATGTTACTGATGGTCTGTTTGCCAAATGGACAGTTTTAGATGCTGTTTTATTTGTAATAATTCACCGTTACAAATAACTTGGCTGATGGTGTCCAGATAGTAAACCAAATGCTTTTTCAGAGACTTTTCTGCAAAGGTCCTTCTACTCCTGCTCTTCCTGTGCTGATGCCTCAGATGAACAGATAGAAGCAGCATGATTTTTAAAATTATTTCTATTTCTCTTAGTCCTAGATCTGAAAAGAACAAAGGTCTATCAGATCTCTAATTTGTGAAGTGGGAGTCAATGAAACGCAAATCTTGTGTGAAAGAATAGGTTGGAAAAAACCTTAACAACCTCCTCCCCTGAAAATGTTGATATGATTTCAGTTGTCTTTTTGCATTGAAACAGTTATGCCTAAGACCTTATACTGAATTCATTCAAGTTGGTTGCAAGTCTTGCACTGATCTCAGCTGAAGATTCAGGCCATAGTGAAATTAAGAACATAGACAATGTCTCTAGGAATAAATGCCCAGGAAACAGGAAAAGTGGCCTAAATTTCTACATCTTTGACCTAGGTCAGGAAGAAAGAAAACAACAGGGACAGTGTTCTTTTCACAGAGAAATGGACAGGAAGTACAAAGTGTGAAATAGGTCAATTATGTATTTTCACTGCTGTTTATTGGAAAGCAGTGAGAATCTTTTTCCTGCCTACTGCCACCATGAAGAAGGAAGGGTTGAACTAAAAAAGTTTGAGTTTTAATGTCTAGCTTTTCTACTAACCTTTTATGTGACCCTGAGCAAGTGACTGATCATTTTTTTTTAACCTTATTTGTTCTCATTTGCAAAATGAGGATAGGAAGTATTTTTACGTTAGCCTTAAACATGGGATTTTTCTTATCTAGCACTAATCACCACTAAACCCTTAAAAAACTAAAGTAGTTAACCTTTTTGTCTAAGTTACTCTCTTTCTAGAAAGCAAAGAGAGGTGAGCACCTACAGAGCCATCCCATCCCGTGGATGGGATGAGTTGTCATTTGAAAGTGCCCATCTGCTTTTACTGTATGAGGAGACTTTATGACCAGTTTTTAGTCAGTGCCTCATTTTTACACAGGGCACTGTAAGCATGGACTCTCTCTGTACAATACCTAGCATGTCTGAGGTCCCACTCTATTTGTTTTTATTTGTACTAAGAAGTATGAACTGGAAGCAATGATATCATGGGAGGGGTAGAAGACCCTATTTGGGTAGCTCCTAAGACTCTTATGACTTCCTGGGATCAGTAAAACAAGATCAGTTGTATGATACCCTCATTAGAAAACTAATTCGAATATTCACCCATGGGATTTGCAGACACTTGGACGAAAGAAGGTTAAAAACGCACTGCTGGAAACAAACTTGTTCTCAAAACATTTTTTTAGGCCAGTTTTACCCAGCATCATTCTGCAGGTAATTTGCGCCTCTGTGTGCATGTGCAGCGTGACATGTTTCCACTAAGCCCAGACCCACCTCCATCTCTGTGCAGAAATCATGTAAAACACATGGTTTGGCACAAGTCAAATTGAAAGCATGAAGTGGCAAACCAACTGCCATTCATACCTTGTAGGTTTATTCAACCGGATATGAATAGACTTGCTGTTTTCAGAAGATTGCTTTTCTGAAGAGAGCACTTGTATAAGAGTTGTAGTGAAAGAGAAAAAAAAATTTAAGCCTGCAGCCTTGCTTGAAATAATAGGAATTAGACCATAGAATCACCACCAGCAGCTTTATCGACCAGGGATGCTGGGTGACACGGTGGGCCTGCAGAAGTCGAAATACTCTGTTTTTAGTGGCCCGGATTTCACCCACCTCAGAGTGCATAGCTGTAATATTGAATCAGCTTTTGTTGTCCTGAGAATATTTATGATTGTGACAGCAGAAATCTTAAAAACAAAACAAAACAAAAAACCCCAAAACCCAAGCTGGGATTTTCTTCTGTGTCTGCATGTGTATTATTTCTGGCTACCATGGCATTTTTCCTACAAAATTTGGCTTTGTTCAGTTGATAGTATCACTTTGGTCAAACCAACTACATTTCCAGACCTGGGCTGTACAGACCATTACTGAGGTGAACAGAGGGTTTTTTAACAAATAACCTCATTAAGCTGTTACGCTTTTTGCTCAGAAAGAAAATGTTCAACGTGCAGTGTCACAGTTCTCTGGGCTCCTCAAAACAAGTCGAATTTGCCCACCTTTTCATGAGGTGCTTTTTTCTCTTGTCACGTGTTCTGTGCTGTTTACCACACATGAGTTACAGATGGTAATTTTAATTTAAACCCCCAAATGTAATAAATTCAGCAGATTAGTATTTGGCCAGGATTGACTGCCGAGATTGTTCAGTTGACTGTTATGGAAAACACATCAGCCAACCTCATCCCTGACCAGAGAGCAGTGCTTCCATCCCCTTACAAACAAAGCCTTTGTTATGTCTTCCTTGCACTGTGACTCTAGTCTCTGCTGTGCATTTGTTTCCAAGGCAAAACAAAGAATTCATAATCCTTGGCAGTTTGAATATTTCAACTTGGATTTTCCTGTTATCCAATTTACCTACTAGCTGACTGAATGTAAGAGATGACCTCACTGCTGAGGAACAGTATGTTTTCAGATGCCTTCAGCCCTATTTGTTTCTAGTGCAGCTTTAACCAAGAGTGAACTGTAAAGCAGAGTCTAAGGATCAGGGTGATAGTGCCGCTACCCCATGCTCTATGCTGTAGAAGGACTCAAGCCTGCTCGTTTGGATACAGTTTTCAATAGATCCCAGAGTCTGGCACTTTGGTTAAGGTTTGGGTTATACCACTGTTACACGTTCAAGAAAACAAGAGCTCCCTTTTTCATGATAGGTTTGGAAAAAATTACTAGTTACTTTTATTTGAAATTTTCAAATATAAGTAGGGTAATATATATACTCACAAATATTTATTACGAGATACATTATAGTCTGTGTTATTTAATTACGTTTTACAAACAAGAACATACACAAATGTATTATTTATATTCGCTGTGATGAAACTGTAGAGGGGTGTGG
This sequence comes from Burhinus oedicnemus, assembly GCA_008921705.1. NCBI lineage: Eukaryota > Metazoa > Chordata > Aves > Charadriiformes > Burhinidae > Burhinus > Burhinus oedicnemus. The sequence continues at coordinate 1,295,937 of VFFE01007124.1, read as the reverse complement.
ATAATCAATGTGCATCATACAGCTTTTAATTGTTTTACCTGTATTCTGCCTACTGCTTTCATGCTGGTTATTTATAACATGTCTAGACTTCTATCAGATTTAATGAAAAAAAGCATAATGGCAAGAAAGACTTCATTTTTCCTCCAAATGTGCACTAAACTGCCAGTGGCTTGGAGTGCAGAATGAACATCTTCCTACAGTGCAGACAGTCTTGAATTCCTGTCGTGTTGCAGGGTATGTACCAGGGACAGATTTGAGCTTTCCAGTGTAACCCACATGAAACAATTTTTGAGTTATGTGGTATCACTTCCTTATTATTTTGGCCATTCTGTTTAGACAGGTTTTAAGTGTTTCATTTTTTTATTCCCAGGTATTGAAGACAAGATCTAAAGAAGCCTAGCAGAGGAAAGTAGGAGAATAACATGTAAAAGGCTATAAGGTACTGGGCTACTCTCTTTTTTATTTTTTTTTTTTTTCTTCTCCTTGTCCTTTATCGGTGTAAACTGCATGATCTGTTAACCATTGGTCATGACGGGGTCTTCAAAAAGGCAACTATTAATTTAGAAAATGGATAAACTACCTGAGTAAAGACTGCACCAGTATTAGGCCTGAAAGATGAGCAATGAATGACTTACTTTTTGGATGAATACTTGTAGGATTAACATATAAAGTTGAAAGTTGAAAGAGAGAGAGGAAGTGAAAATGGAAAGAATGACATTTCTGTACAGGCTCCTCTGCCAACCATTTGGTTTCTCTGAGAGTGAATCTTTTGACATTTAGTAACAATTATCTGGTTTATTTTAGTATGTGAGGAGGTTAAGACCATGACCAAGACTGGGGATTTGTTGTGCATTACACCCTGCACATGTAGGGACAGCTCTGTTCATAGGACTTGCAAAGTGTAGGAACAAAACTAGAGACACACAAAGGTGCTGTTTGTTTCCATGGGGTGATGGAAAAGGTCAAACAGCAGGTCACTGGAATAGCTGAGAGTAAAGCCCAAGTGTGCTGACTCCTGGTCTTGTGTCCTGCTTGCTAAACTTTGCCTCCTTTAGCAGGAAAATGGCAGCCAAAATACTTCAATAGTCTGAGGTGGGAACAGGGATGGGAAAGATGCAGAGGAAAAAACACGTTCAGCTTTTTATGAAGCTGCCATAATCATGATTTGTCACTAGCAGTGACAAAATTACCTGTGCAGTTTTTGTCTATTGAGTTCTGCTCTTCAGCCAAATTTGTTAGTGGGTCTTGACTTCTCATACTCCCTCTATTTCAACATTTCTCTCTGCATAGTGACTACAGTCTGATACTTCATTTGATTGTTTCACAGCTTTCCAGTGATGAATAGCATATACACCCAATAGCAATATATGAAATGAGGCATCTTTAAGTGATGAAGTCATGGAAACTTAAAGCCTGGTAAATCACCTTTTCAGGAAGAGTTAGACAAATGTTCTGTCCATTCTCCTGAAGCCTTTACACATTGGCACATGTACAGTGGTTGCCATAGCCTATTAGAACCGTTTTTCCATTTCTGACAGTGAACAATACTGTGATAGCTGCATCGTTCAGTGTGTTCACTGTAGGAAATGGATAAAGCATACTATGCATAAGGTAATAAAGCTAAGCGCCTGGCAGCTCCAAAGACGTATCTGATAAGTACTGTATGGGTAAGACTTAACATGCTCAGAGTATGATAAGAGTGTTGGGCTAGGAGTCATTCTCCTGAACAGTGAGTTGATTTAACTTTTACCATTTACCACTGAGACCTAGATTTATGTGTTTATAGTCATTTCTATGTCAATACGTCAGTGCTTAAGGCAGTTCAGTTCCCTCTGAAGTAGACAGGAACGATCAGATTTCCTCTTTACTGATGGGTGAACTGGAGCCACAGAAAGACTTCATGATTTGTTCCCACAGCCAGCCAAGATGAAACAAGGGATTCCCAATTCCCAGTTTGTTGTTCTAGTGATTGGTGGAGTCTGTTTCCATTCCCAAGAAGTAATGTCTGTCCTAAACCCATTAAGAACACTCCTTCCTATTCTATATTCCAAACTAGAACAAACTGTACTGATCTGACCCCAGTTGTGAAGCTATAAATTTAATTTACAAGGTCATTTATATGGGAGGAGAAGTAGTGTCAAAATACAAGAATCTATGCAAGGAGAAAACAGAAGAGGCATAGATAACATAACCCCTATAAAATGTCTCCACATGTGATTTGTGTGGAAACAGTTGCTCTGAGATCAGAAGGAAATCTGTTGCTTTTGGCAAAACTGGTAATTCTACAGCTCAGTAGTTATTAGGGCCTCTGTGTGATACTTTCTGAGCTATCAACTTAAAGACTTCCTGTTTTGTAGCTTTCAGTCCTGTCAAGATGTATGCCTCAGCATGATTCAGTTCTGTTGTTATAATGATATCAAGATTTACAATGAACTGGTAAAAGATTAAAAGATAGTATGACAGCAAGCATAGAGATGAACATAGTCTGGAATGGAAAGTAGAAGAGAACAGAAGAAAATTTCAGACTGGATGTTGATTTAGCAGTATTTTAGGGACTCTGTATTTTCTATAACTCCATCAGTCCAGTGAGCCTATCCTCACTATAACACTCATTAGCATTAAAAACCCTTTTCTTCTCCTGTCAGCTGGCTGTCCTAATGCAACATGTCCTATAACAATTGCAGAAGGAGATGAAAATTACCAAATTAAATTTATCAGGTTTGAAAAATATTAACAGTGTCATCACAGAAGTAACTCTGTCATTACAGAGCAACTGACATCATCTACCTGGACTTGTGCAAAGCATTTGACACTGTCCCGCATAACATCCTTGTCTCTAAATTGGAGAGACATGGATTTGACCAATGGACCACTTAGTGGATAAGGAACTGGCTGAACAGTTGCACTGAAAGAGTTGCAGTCAGCAGCTCAATGTCCAAGTGGCGAGCAGTGATGAGTGGCACTCCTCAGGTACTGGGACTGGTACTATTTAACATCTTTGGCGACATGGATGTTGGGATTGAGTGCACCCTCAGCAAGTTTGCTGACGACACCAAGTTGAGTGGAGCAGTCGACACACTGGAGGGAAGAGATGCCATCCAGAGGGACGTTGACAGGCTTCAGAGGTGGGCCCGTGCCAACCTCATGAATCTCAACAAAGCCAAGTGCAAGGTCCTGCACGTGGGTCGGGGCAATCCCATGCACAAATACAGGCTGGGCAGAGAATGGATGGAGAAAGGCCTGAGGAGAAGGACTTGAGAGTGTTAGTGGATGAGAAGCTCAAAATGACCCGGCAATGTGCACTCGCATCCCAGAAAGCCAACCGCATCCTGGGCTGCATCAGAAGCAGCATGGCCAGCAGGTCCAGGGAAGTGATTCTGCCCCTCTACTCGTCTCTTGTGAGATCCCACCTGGAGTACTGCATCCAGCTCTGGGGCCCCCAAAATAAGAAGGACATGAACCTGTAGAAGTGAGTCCAGAGGAGGGCCACAAAGACGATCAGAGGGGTGGAGCGCCTCTCTGATGAGGGAAGTCTGAGAGAGTTGGGGTTGTTCAGCATGGAGAAGAGAAGGCTCTGGGAAGACCTTATAGCAGTCTTCCAGTACTTAAAGGGGGCCTACAGGAAAGATGGGGAGGGACTCTTCATCAGTGAGCATAGTGACAGAATGAGGGGTAATGGTTTTAAACTGGAAGAGGGTAGATTTAGATGAGATATTAGGAAGAAATTCTTTACTCTGAGGGTGATGAGGCAATGGAACAGGTTGCCCAGAGAAGTTGTGGATGCCCCATCCCTGGAAGTGTTCAAGATCTGGCTGGATGGGTCTTTGAGCAACGTGGTCTAGTGGGACGTGTCCCTGCCTATGGCTGGGGGGTTGGAACTAAATGATTTTTAATGTCCGTTCCAACCTAAACCATTCTGTGAACTAGAGGATATGATATCTAAAGTTCTTGTGCACTCAGTGCTGACACACTTAAGTATGCACGCAGAGGTGGTCTATTCATTGGTAGCTACTCTAAGTGATGTTAATCACAATAGGGAACAAACATCTCTGTTTTAAGTTGTGGACCCACAGAGCTCATTTTGAAGGTAATAAAGACAATTATAGCCGCATTCCTGTAGAACTGTAGAGAGAGAGCTGGAAAATAGTCTATTATTTGGCAAAGGATCTGACCTATACAAGGTCTTCCAAAGGCAGTAAAGGACCTGACCGTCAGTGGGAAACACTACCAAATCTTCCTCTTTGAAAAACTTGTGAAAGTAATACCATACTGACAGGGTCCTATCTCAAGATTCTCCAACCCTGCCAAAACTCAATCTACCTCATACTAAATAACAACAAAAACCATGAAATCAATTGATCTTAAAATCACAAATCAATGCACTTGGGAAAAAAATTGTGTCAAAGCAGAGTTCTTAACTCCCAAAGACAGAGTGGTAGAAACCGATCTTCTATGGACATTGTGCAGGCTCTCAATTTTGGTCAGTTTTATGGATCAGGGTGCTCAGGTGCTACCGAAATGTGGTACCATAAAAGAGAGAGATCACGTAAATATCATTAAAAAGCACAGAAGAACCAGGTATTTTAGCAGCATTGCTTGAGGTGTTGGACAGCACTTTGTCTACAAGTTCAGCTTTCTTTCCTGAGTCATGTAGCATGCATCTCAAGGAAATAGATCCTATCATGAATAGAGTTCTCATCTGAGGTTTATCCACACGCTAAAGAAAATATTAGCAAGCTAGGGAGAGCACAGGCAATTCCCATTGATCTGCAAGGCAAACCAGAAGGGACATCTCACGCTTGTACAAGCTCTGTGTTAGAACTGACAGATATGTTAAAACATGAGATTGTTTCTGGTAAAATGCACACAGAATGGAACACTCAGAGCAAGAAAACTGCAAGAGATGTGCCCTTCCATACAGCATTACACTCTATAATTAAGTTGTGATGCAGCACAGCTCTAGTACTGACCTAAGCATCATGTGGGCAACTATTTTCCCCAAAGCCACAAGTGATGACTAGAGTAGTTGATCTAAATTCATGATTTACTGTTCCTTGTTAGGCTACAGCTTCCAGACTGCCTGGCGATGTTTTTGGTAAAAGAGGCAGGCTCCAAAATTAAGACTGCTAATGCCTCTAAGTGACAAGAGTTATGCTGTTTTACCTTAGCCTGTAGAAAGAAAAAAAAAAAACAAAACCGAGACAACTCGAAACTGCTGGCTTTCTAGGCTTCCTTTTCTTAGCTGGGACATATTAGGAGGGAAACCTCAATTCTGATAAAATTAGTGGAAACTTTGCTTTTGTCTTCCAAAGAGCCAAGATTTTACCCAGGTCTCAACAGCAGGCAAGCCTGAAAGAGAAGGTCAAGTGCCTCTCGTTCAACTGTGTAGGCGAACACTGGGCTAAGCTGGGTAATCTGGGCATACTTCAGTATTTCTTCTCCAGCCACTGGAAAGATGAGGGAGCTTCAGGCTGTTTTGGAAAGTGGAGTTCCAACTCAAATGTCAGAAATGAAAAATAAAAAAGTGTGAATGGATGAATGAATGGAATGAAATGATGGACTAGCTCATAAACTTACAGTTACTCACCTGGTTTCCTCCACAGTATAACGTCACCTTCCTCCTTTCAGTGGCAGGTTTTGTTGTCACATGTAGTTAATAGTCTAATTAAATAAACATAGATTTGACATGAAATTTATGCTGGCCTCTCTCTCACATTCATGGAATAAGTGAAGAGGTACCTGTCTGACCTGGCCTTATGACACATGAGACCAGTCAGTCAAAGCATTTGCTTTATAGAACAGTTGTTTAGATAGCAATTCACAAGATTTACAGAGGAGATAAATTAGACTGTACTCCAAACCACACTGTCTCCCTTGCTTGTCTTAAGGTTGAAAGGGGAAAAAAACATTTACTAACAGATGGAGGACTGGGTGGGAACTGAGCTGTCACTCCCATTCTGCCACAGAAGTACTTGTATGTATAGCTGTTTTAGGCTGCATTTATATATAAGAATTGGAGACTTATGACTGTGCTGCTGAATTTGATGCAAGTATGGGCGCTCAGAAAGGTGCTGATTTAATAACTCTTGAATGCTGTAGAGGTTCTTCAAGGGATGTTGAAGCAGCTTTGTAAAAATCCAGTTTATTTCTGTTGGTTTTGGGAGAAGAGAGCTTCAGTGGCAGCAAACATTCTGTAACAGACTGGAATTTTTGTATTGTGTTTAAAAAAAATAGAGAAAAATCTCTGTTTTGAGCTGTTATTAATTGTCACTGTGCAATTGAAAGGTCAAACCTGATGTTCTTGCTCAAGCAAAACCCTTTTCAAAGCCAATGGAGTTTTGCCTGAGAAAATACTGGATAGAAACATGCACAAATGTCAGCATTGGGACTGGTTTTGAACTGTATTCAGGCACTAGTTAAGAGAGTTCCAGAATAAGCTCTAAATGTAGAAGGAATGCTGTCTTTAAAGGGTAATTCTACATAAGAAATACAGGGTGATATCCTCAATTTACAAACTCTGAGGAAGGAGAACAAGTGGCTGTAGTTCATGGCTCTATTCCCTTGGTCCTAGAGGTGCCAGTTGTCAAAGTGTTATTAAATAGGTTTAAGGTCAGCCTAAACGCTACTCCAAGAAGTGCCAGCTGGCTGTCCACATCCTGACCCCATTCTCCACTCTTGAGCAGGTGGTATAAGGCTGCCTTTAAATTCTGGCCTCTTTGTAATGCCTTTGCATCCGTTCTTCCTGCATGTGCCTGAAGCAGCAAGAGTATTCACAGTGTAATTAACAATATATGATGCAGCAACCAGGAAGGTACTGGAAGAAGCAGGATTTCATTTATTTAGCAGCTGTGTATGCAGCTCTACTGCTTGTCTCTTTTCATCCTGAACTTACGGTCCCACACCAAAACATGTGCCTCCTGCTGTCTGATCTCTTCTCCTGTGATGCATATTCTGTAACGTTCACAAGACCGTTTTATGTGTGACTACTCAAGCACTGGCTGAAACATTTCTTATTTCTGTGTAAAGTTCCTAACTTGACCTTTGCAGATCTAGCCTAGGTAACCAATCATGGGACAGAAAAAGTAAAGACTAATTTTTGTAAACAACTTACACAATGCAGTGTACTAAATTAAATAACAAAATGTTAACAGCAAACTTCTTGTAAGTTATTTTGGGAGGGAAATGGCAAAGAAGTTCATAAGTTCTTTCAAATAAATCTAAGAATATCTCAAGCTACTCACAAACAAAAGAAAAGAGTTGGAGATTTTCCAAGAAATTTGTTTTACTGCTCAGCTCTGTTCCTGTCCAAAAGGTTGGGAAAATGAACAGTCACTTCTTGCTTTTGCAGTTTTAATTTCTAAACCGGATGGGTTACAGAGTATTGAGTAGATTGTGGGTATTCCTGCATTGAGTGATGTCTCCTGGAAGTAGGATCAAATGTTTGCAAGTCTCATATCATTCTGATATCTGTGAATGAGACCTTCATGCTAACTGTTCGTATTGGTATTTTATGTACTTCAGTTATGTTTGAAGGGATGATGGGTGGAGGTGAAGGCATATGGAGGGGTTCTTGACTCTTAAAATAATATTAATAGTAATGATAATATTAAAGACTGGAAAGACTAAACCAGATGTCAGCTATCCTTGTGGCAGAGCATGACATAGTCTCTGTATAGAGACTTTTTCCATACACTAACTATTCAAAAGGCAAGATAAACTAGAGTAAATAAGTAAAAGCCCTTTGCACCAAAAGATGAAAGAAGTTTGGGTTCTTCTCCTCAGTAAAATGAAGTGCTGTGTTCACAGTGTGCAATTTTCTAGGGGTCCAAAATACTGTAAGCATGGAGTTTTCCCTACTCTGACAGATGAAGGTACAAAAAGAGCCAACAAATAGCAGAAGGGAGATCCATTCAAAGTAGGAGTAAGGCTGCATTTTTAACAATGAGGTTATTTAACAAGTCTGGAAAAATTTATCCAGGAACGTAGTGGATCTCCATCACTGGAAGTCTTTAAATCAAGAATGGATGTCCTTCTGATGACTGTACTTGTTGCTGTAGCAGGAGTTATAGGCTTTGAAATTCCATGGCTTGTGTCATCCAGGAAGCCAGAGTAGAGGATTGCGTTTGGTCTCTAGTGGCCTTCCCAGTCCTCGCAAAGCATTCAGCTGGATTGCTACTTGGAGCATGTGTGGAAGAGGAAAAGTAACATTTCTCATATCTGGACAATAGATGACAAGTGGTTTCCACTGGAGTTACAGATGAGGTTTCCTTTAATTTTCCAAGCAGTGCACTAATTTTTCAGGGAATAGGGAAACTGCCAAAGGACCTTTTGATTATTTTAAATTTCATTATAGCAGCCTTTCCACTCCTCCCCATTGCCCTCCCCTCCGAAGTCAGTGTAGAGGTAAACAATGCATAGTAGTGGTGTACTGGTCCAAATGTGAAAACACTGGCACTAAATTTGTATTGGGCATCCTTTAAATGACATTAATAAAAAGTTCACTGAATTTCTCTGAGTAGTCTGAAATGAGTTGTGAAAGAAAACAGCTTTCAGCAATTTGAAAAAAAATTGCACTTGAAAATGGCATATATTGACTGAGGTTGGCCATAATATTTATGAATAACCATAGAAACATAACAAATGGGATCTGCACAGTTACTTCCAAACTTCATTGACAGAATCAGTATATTCATATAACACTCCTAATCTGATATGCCAGGTAACGGCAAATACTACATACACAGAAGAGAAGAAACAAACAGAGGTGGTGTTCTTCTGCAAATAGACCAGCATTATACACACACTTTGAGCAGACCATAGCCAATTAATTAAACCACAGAATATCTGCAAATATTTGCTTGATGGCTGTGGTTTGAAAAAGCTATAACAGTACATAAAATACATTTGCTTTACATTTCAACAGACTTGTTGGCGAGAGTGAATGTTAGGAAAAAAAAGAGGAAAAAACTAAAATGAAGACAAATAGATTATGTTTCCAAAATCCTACCAAATATGTGATCCACTGAAATTATCAGACTGTTAACTGCTTGTAAATCTGCCTAGACCGGGGTTGTGAAATTACTTTTGATATGACAGCAGAAACCTTTCTAATGCTACCATTGTGGCACCCTGTCAGCTGAGTAAGAGGCAGCAAGAATGGCATAAGAGTCAACTGGGCAACCTGAGAACAAGGCAGTTTAGCATTACAAAATTTTCTTTCCAAATAGAGGAAGAAGTATACTGATGTCATTGTATTTATAGCCTGTCAGCTTCTGAAATCCTAGGGAGAGTACATCTGAGGACAATGCCGTGGCTTTACATAGTCCAACTAGCAGCTACGTAATTTTTGAAGAAGAGCATCAAAAACTCTTGTACAGGTGCTTAATAGAGTGTGTTAGAGTTCTGCTGTCCTTAGTGGAAGTGGTACCTTCCCAGCACAACAATTTTGAATCCATTATTGCTAACCTCAAGATCCTACCCTAGTCATATTTTATGCTTCCATAAATTGTAAAGTTGGTTTAAAATTAAATAGCTTCAAATAAACGTCTTTCAGGTTTTATTTTAATTCCTATCTGGTTTGAGACTTTGGTATTGGTAGGGAATAATGTTTTTGTGGTCTCTGAAGCATACTTTCTCCTGTAGGACTTTTTTCATAGCCCATGCATCAGGCTGGGGCATGGTGGCAGCAAGGAGGACTTTCTCTTTGGAAGAGGAAGAAGGCAGAAGAACATGCTGTCATGGAGATATTCTGGAGATTAGGAGAGCTCTACTGCTCTCGGCTGCCTTTCCTGTTTTCAGTTCCCATTGTGCTATAAATTGTATGAACTACTCTACTGTTTCCAATGAGTTGTACAGACAGATACTGGGTACATATTAGGACTTTAGGGTGGTTTTTCTTTTGGCACTGAGGAAAAAAATGGTGGACTGCACAAGTTCAGCTGAGCTTTTCTGCTGACATCCTTAGCTGTGGAGGAGTTAACAATGTTGACACAGACTGTCATCTTCTGGTTTCAGATTTACTCCACTAGGATGAGAGACAGGAGTTCAGATCCCTTAGATGTATTGTTTCAAGCTATCTACAAACTAAAGAAGATAACAGTGCATCAGCTTACATTTTTATGGTTTTGCATTAATCACAGAAAAGGAAGATTGACATTTTGAGTGTCGATTTCAATGAGAGCACAAATGCAGAGGTACTTTTGAAAACCTTGTCTGCAATTTATTTTGAAAATGAAACTTTAGGTTTTTAATCTCAGTTCTGTGAAAAATGTCAAAGATGGAAACAGTATTAGGCCCCGCATTTGTGCAGAAGTAGGTATGGCAGTTCTGAAGAAAACCAGCACAGCTTTATGCAAATGAAATTGCTTAGAAGTATATGAAGGCCTAAAATGTTAAACTCAGGAAGGTGAAAACTGGTTTTTGAACATCAAACTAAAAGGAACTTCTTACTTAACTTTGTAAATCATAACAATTCCATTTCTCCAAGCTACTCAAACAAACTGAGCTTTGTCTTCCAGGCCAATGGAAATATATTATACAGTGCTGTTTCAAAGTAAAATGGCTTCAGCGACTTTATGGAAAGGGGAAAGGTTCCCAGGCTTTCTGTTCCCAACCCAGTTTAATTTCAAGTCTCATGCTCAGTTTCACTTTCAGAGTGCCCTAAGAGAAAATGTAATTTAGACAAGAGCTGCATTCACAAGTTAATGACACTGACTGTAATCTTTCAAAATGATGGATACTGGAATTTTCCCCCCTTTACAGGAGGAATCACATTTCTTAGTGTCACATAAGGCAAAGACACAAACATGCAGAAACAGCAACTGGCCCTCAAATCTTTGAAGATACATTTGTGTTTCCAAAGCTGAAGTAATTTTCCTGACAGAAATCATTGTGACCTATGTTAGAACTCCTATACCTGTGCCCTTTGTACTGTGTTGACCTTGTTAAAGATACAATTCTATACATTATAGAAAAAATGGGAATTGTGGGGGAAGCAGAGAGATCATCAACCAGGCTAGGGTTTGTCTCTTGAGGTAAAGGAAAAGCTTAGACACAAAGCTCGGCTTCTGTTGTCTGTCTCTTATGTTCTGCATGTTGTGAGCTATCAGCAGATGTTTGAACACAAGTATTTTTTGGTTTTGACTGGTTTTGCAGTATTGTATCTGCTTCCGCTTTATTTTGCATGGGTTGATTTACTCTTGTTTCTTTCCTACGCATTCACACCTGTGCTATGCACACGAGGAAGCCCTTGCTGAAAGGTGAGATCCTCAAAACACTCTTCAAGAACCTTTGAGGGTAAGAAATTGATGTTTTTGCCTGAAACAGGTAGGTGGAAGGATGATATAGAGCCATGCTGATCTCTTTCTCCAGTAGCACAAACACTAGTAGCAAGAAAGGAGGCCTAAGAGGGATCTACTTTTCACAGACAATACAGGGAAGGTTATTTCACTTCGACTAATTGAACCACAGGCCCAAACTCTGCATCTCTGCAAAACTATCCACATCCTCTATTGGAGCTGGATGGGGAAAATAATTCTATCACTTTGAGACTATCAGATGGACACAATTCTCACACCTCAAGCTCAGCACCATCAAACACAACAACGGCCAGAAACCCTAAAAACATTGAAAGCAATAGCTAGTAGAACAGCAGCATGTCTCTCCTGGCTAATAAAACCAGGTGAAAACAGCTCTGTGTGCTGCTAATAGTGTCTCCTCCAAAGAAGGTGCACATGAAACTTATGGGTAAATATAAGGGTTTAGCCTCTCAGACAGTCAGTGCTCAACCCTGAGGGACTAAGAATCATAAAGTCTGCAACACAAGGCATAACTCAGCGTTGACTGGATGCATGTTGTACTCAGAACTAGCTGTTAGAGTCTTCACCAGGTTATTTCTCTTCCAGATGACAGTTATCCATTCGGCATTAATGGAAGCAGCATGCACAGAGATGGTTTTATGTAACTATACGGTGTCTTATGGCTACAGACAGAGTTGAAACCTCTGTGCTTATGTTGCTGGACTTTGCTGCAGCTTTGTCGGAGTGAAGTACAAGGTATTACTATTATGATATAGTAGGGGCAGTATCCCCAAGAATCTGGACAAGAATATTAACTGGAATAACATTTGTAGCTTTTCATGCCCCTTTAGTGCTGGTGTATCTAGTCTGAGGCATATCCCATTATAACAAAGTATTGCAGTGTGGTACGGAGGTTTGGTGCTGTCCATTCCCGTATATGTGACTGCCATGACGTGATGGGGACAGAAGGGGTGAAGTAATCAGGTGGTTTTCCTGGGAAGCAGCAGGCATTTGGTCTTGTCGATATTTGTGTTCTCTGCTCTTATCAGGTGCCCCCCTCCAGAAATCTTCCCTTACCACTAGGTTTGTTCCCTTTAAACAGGCAGGGAATAATACCAAGAAAGAACATAATAAAAGGAAGGCTACTTCTTTGTTGGTGTTTTGGGGAGCATTTTTGTGCAAAGACATTTAACGTTGTTTTTTGCAAAGAGATATTTACCTTAAAATACAGACAATTGACAAACAAGCTGGAGTAGGGTACTGGATCGCATCAAGACTGTTTGGTGGTGCATTGACATTTGGTGTCGTGACTCCATTAATCAAAAATATTTTGGAGGACATTCTTCCTGGATCATTCATCCATGAATAATTTACATTGGGAGCAGTAGGTCTAAACCTCTTTGGCAGACTGAAATCGAGGAACATGATGAACAGCTAGCCTGGCTCCTGAGTGACCAGACACCCACTGCTTACCAAGGGTCTCATTTTTTTTCAGGCATGCAGTTAGTCTGTTGTGCCTGGAGGGAGCTCACAGTAGATATTTGTGAATGATAAAATAAAAAGGGGCTGAGGGCCCAGGGACTCAACAGAGAATCTTAGGTGAAAGAAAGCGCAGTTGTTAACCTTCTTGTGCCTGATATGTGGTTTGTCAATTAGGCAGTAGAAGATGAGTTGGTTGTATATTGACCTACAAGCATTAAACAACTGGCTGGGAGCCATATCCTGTGAAGACTGTACTGTCCTTTTGATTTGAAAAGCAGTACTACAGTTGTGGTTCCACTTAAGGTTTTTGAAACACAGGCTTTAATAAAAAAAAAAAAAAAGAGAAAAAATGTATCTTTTACCAGGTGCACTTTGACTATTTATTTGGAAAAAATAAAAAGTATTTTGCACAGAAGTATCCATAGTTTTCCAAGGGTTATTAACATGCATAGCCATGCCTGGCTTGACCATGCAGTATGCTCTTAGACAGAATGACAAAGCTGGAAAAATGAAGTCAAGGAAATATGAGCTGATTTATTTTTTATGTGTAACAAGCTAAACCTTGATCCAGTGCATCTGTGGAGCAAAAGAATATTTATTCAGTTCCGCCATCAAAAACACTGAGAAACACATGAGGTGAGTGTGAATTGTCTCAGCTGAACTCATGTATTCTCCAGACATAATTAAACACTGGCCCAATTTTTAATGTGGGCTACTTAATTGGATGTCAGAAATTCCACATTTGGAGGTTCAGTTTGACCTTTAGTTACATAAAAGAAGCATTTAAAAGTCTCCAGTGAGTGTCAGTGTCTGAATGCAGTTGCCTTATTTGAAAACTGTGCTCCTTTACAATGATGCATTCCAGGAGGAGAAATCCCTGATCCTGCAAACGGTTTGAAGCAGGCTTCAGCTTGCTGCCACTGACACCAGCTTGCTGGAATCCACTCATTCCCCAGAATGGTACGCTAGTAAAGACAAGCACATGTGGAAGCAGTTACAGGGTTCAGGTCTAAATTAGCTAGAGATTTTTCTCCCATCTAAATACACTATAAATTTGAGAATATACTTTAATTTCAAGGTGGAGATTCAAAAATGAAAGAGAAAGTGCTCAGACAACCATCTTTCTCAAAAGCCAGAGGATTTGTAGAGAAAAAACTAAATCAATTACTGTATGACTTTCAGTAAGTGGTAGAGCTTGTCAAAGCTGGTGTGACTGGGTGAAAAATGGGACTTTGATATACACACAGGGTCATTTTTAATCCAGCCAGTGTGGAAGACATAAATAGCACTGAAACCTGGCAAGATCACCTGTAGCTCACACCATCCACCTGGGAAAGAAGCACGGGATGTAGACAGGTATTCTTGCTCATAGCTATTGGAGAAGTCAGTAATCCCTAGCGAAGCGTCCTGAAGAAGCACTTCTAGAACAAGGAAGCCTGAAAGCATCTGAAGCTGTTTGTTCAACAAAGCTTTATCTGTGCCCCAAGACCTGGAGAGACTCTTGCAGCTCCTGCTATCTCAAGCTTCACTCCTGTCAGTACATTGCATAGTAGGGTTAAAGCTAAGCGAAGCAGAGAATCTGCACACTGCAAACACTGCTCCAGTAGGTAGGCTCGTATAGACTGTGGGTCACATCAGCTACCTTTGCACACAGTCTGTGATTCCCCTTCTGTAGTTTAAAAAAGTCTTATTGCAACACCAGGAACTTATAAAGGGAAATCATTTGCTGACTAGGTTTTAAATGCTGTGAGCTGTTTATAAGATTTAGGAATGATGTGAGAATCTCCAAGCTTAGCTTTGGTTTCTAATATTGCTTGGATCTCTATGTGCAGGTCCCCGTTTACTATGATGTTATCCTGAAACATGCAAACTGATGTTCTTGTTCCCATATTGATTTGTTTGGTCAATTAAATTAATGTAAAAATGTAGCTTTATGGGTAAAAATGTCATCAGTAAGAGGTATTTCTCATTGAAGTGTGTTCCTCACTTGCCAACTACTACTTGGCAGTAATGAACAGGCAAGGTCATTAGTTTGGTACTTGCTGGAGAAGGATGCAATATGCTTCATGCAAACTCCAAAATCCAGGAGGATGCCAGACTGCAAGTGCAGGGTCATTTTGTTTGCTGAGCCACAGGGGCTGTTAAAAATCTGTAGATAATTTCTCTACTCTAAACAAATGTTCTTACTTCGTATGGCTTGCAATTCACACAGGGCAGATGTCCATGAGAAAACAAAACTAGATGAAAACTGTCAGTCAACCAGCACTGAGTCTGCTTCTCTAACTTGAATTACACCCACGGTACTTGCTAGTGCAACTGTATATATGTAAGACAGTTTGAACTGGCTGGTCTAAGTGTATAAAGTACTCTAGCAAACAGAGAATTCCCCAGCAGAGTTATATTTGTCTTTAGAAGTAATTCTTTTTCTCATTGTACCTGTTTTAAAAAAAAAAGTTTCACAGATGAAGAAATGGAAGTTCTTTCCAGGGAGAAAAAATATTGCATAATATATACAAGTGAATTGGATAATTCTAGTGACTTGGTTGTAACTTATGGAATATGCAGGGGAGCGATCTACAGTCTTGTTATTTCTAGTGGTTCTTAAATCACAAGTTGACCCTTGCAATATTATGGCCAAGGCTTCAAAAGTAAAGTCAGTTATAAAATAAAATATTTTCAAGCAAAAATAACTTGGAGTTCATGTTTCCAAGTTTTTCCCTGTAATTCTGTGGACTAGAAGCTAAAAGAAAAGGAACAGTGAAATTCTCAAGATTCTGGGAGCTGGAGATTTCTTCCTTTTTTTTTTTTTTCTTTTTAGGAAAAGCCCACCTAGTATCAAAATAAGTAGCAAAAATCATGAGTGTAGCAATCCTCTTGTCGCACTGAATTTCCTGCACTTTTTTTTTTAAACAGATGATGGCCCTGGTGAGAGAGTGAGACTGTGTACAAATGTTTGTGGTTTAGAGCCCGGTTTTCCAAAGAGAAGTCCAGAATACACAATACGTCACCTGTTTGTACTCCAGCTCCATGAGGCAACTAAGACAGAATTATACAGCGTTTCCAGATCAGGTCTCCCAGGGGGGTTTAGAGCTGAGTTTTGGTCTCCACAACACACAAAAATGTTTCCCCACTTGAATTAAAATATTACTTCTTGGCTGTACAGCATGCTACAGGCTTTATCCACTGGTGTTACACTTTTATACTGTTTTAACCATTCCCAAACTAAGGTGGGGAGCACGGGTTTGCTGGCGTAGTATTAGTCTGCATTTGGCTAAGGAAGTATTTTCATTTCTTGCGATTACTGCTAAGCAGATTATTCACTGTTTATGTGAAGAAAATTTATAATGTCTTGCAAGGTTGTAATATACCTAAAGAGAGACAGGGAGGATTTTGCCAAGTGGGGTTCCTCTACCTCCAATTTGATCCATTTTTATGACTGGCTTTGCGAGCAGAAGAAATCAGACCCAGTGTGGATTTGTTAATTTGATGTTACATGAGTTTAGAGCCCAAGTGAATACCTGGGCATGGCAAAAGGATTGCTATTGTCTTCAGCAGCATTGGAGGATATCCAGTGAAAAGTACCAACAAAGACTTTACTAAAATTAAAACTGATGCTGGCATGTAGCTCTTCCTCTGTGCTTTTCTCCTAGAACTTACTTCCAGTCTGTGAAGGGAAAACCTATCCTGTGAGAATGAACAATTTTATGACAGTACACAGATTCTCTGTGCTGACAGTCAGCAGAGAATCAGCCAGTGTCAGACATCCACATGGACATGTTTGTTCTGCCCCATGGTCATCCACTTTGGGGCATCTGTTGGCTCCTTTCCCACTTGTGCTCCCTTGGCCCTGCTCTGAAGACATACTTGACATGTAGGCCATGTGCTGGTTCCCAAGACATGGAGTAAGTCCAATAAAGGTAGACTTGAACAACCTTCCTGTGTCAGATTTCTGAATACAAACACAGAAGGAGCACAGAGCGTAACTATTGCATACAGAAATGAAGAAGCTGGCAATAGATAGCTCAGATTTTTATTACAGTTTTTACACACATATCATGTAGTTCCATTGATTATTATTACATTTTTTAGTTTATACAACTATTTCTAGTTCTTTAGCTGTAAAAGATCTTTGGCCAGGTGGCTTTCAGCTCTCAAGTGATATTTATATGAGAGACAAGCTGTGGTCATATTTTCAGACACATTGTGGTCGTATTTTCAGTCAGGAATTAGGGCAAGAATAAGACCATTCTTTTCCCCTCTTTAGTTAGAAATGTTGGACAGAGGCGTCTTTCTGGTGTCGTTTCATGTTTGTTCATTTTGGTGTGGACAATGGACAGTGTCAATCATGCTGCTGTGTCAGTAGAGCAGAAAGACTAGACAAGGAGGGGAATTGATGTGCACGCTTAGACTCAAGGGAGTACATACAGTGCAAATAAATGGAGAAGGCAGGCACACTGAGTGTTCCCTTTGTATATCAGATTGTGATTTTTGGCTTTTGGAGGCAAGTAGGTGGGCAAAAGAGAGCAAAGGGCAGAGATTTTTCACTAGCCAGCACCAAGCTTGCTTTTGCCAAGAAAATAACTTTAAGTGCAAACGGAAACTCAATCATATACAACTGCATGTTGAATTTCAAGGGATGGAAATGTTGTGTGAAAGTCAGAGTCCCTGTTTGCTTTCTTGGTGTGTTTTTTTCCCCTGCTGTCTTGAAGATGAAAATGGAATTTAGAGTGGGGAAAAGAGGGAAAAGAAAGAGCTGGCAGAACTGACAAAGCAAAACATATGTTGACACTACCTGACAATAATAGGCATTTATCTGTTAACAAAGTGAATGCTAAATAAATATGGAGCTCTTACCAAGTACTGCTGACTAGATTTATTTTGGTGTTGCAATTTTTTTTCTGTTCTCACTGTTTTTGCTATTCATGCTGCACCACCGAGAATATTTAATTTTGTTGAAAGGATGTGTGGTTTTCTGGGTGATGGGAGTGAAGTAGCCAGGCGTACTACAGAGGTGAAGTGTCGTAAAGTAAAGGTTTTAAAGCATTCCGTGTCCACCTAAGCAAGCACCTTGTGGTGCTGGGATGTTATATACCGCTTTACCACTGAGGCCAGCTTTAGGGTGTTCTCTGCACATACCCTTACAGTTTCAGTAATATGACTCCATAGTTCAGCAAGGTGGATTCAATTACGCCAGGACAAATGTCCTTATTCCAATTGTATTTGTTTTACTGATACAAATTAACTGATTTTAAAACCTAAATGCAGAATGCTGTTATAAAAAACTAGTGACCCTCATACAAAGCTGTGGAGTCTGGACCTGGGTGAATATCTATGTTGAATATCTTTGTTTCTATTGTTCTGCACTGTGGTCACATCTATCTGCTTCTGGAGGCATCTGTTGTAACCTAGAGGAGTTTAGTGGTGTAAATGGGGGGCATCAGCTTTTCTGTCAGCCTCTTTGGAAACTTCAAATATTTGGCAGAACAGAAAGCGAAGGAGAAAACCAGGACACTACTGAGTTTTCACCAGATGTTTAAGCCATATGGAGTCCTAGGCAGCTGATTTGCTTTCACATCCTCTATGCAATTTTCAGGGCTGAGACTGACACTAGATGCTCTGGGATCCTGAACTGGCCCCTTTTCTCCCTACCTCCACCTGGGATACCAATTGGAAGTCTTCCTGAAAGGATTGCCCGTAGCAAAATAAGTCAGAATTAATTCACTGAGCTCATGCCACTGCAGCCAGTCGAATCACTGTGAAAAGACAACTTGAAACTAGTTACATGGGTACAGACTTCTTGTAAAGTGCTGAGAGACAAGGACCAGAATCTTATACCCTTTCTTTTTTCCCTGGAAACCCCTCTGAAGACTTAATTTCAGAGACAAACTCTTATTTTATCAAGGCTTTAAAAAAAGTAAAACCTATTTATGACTCCTTAGAACATGCACAGAGCTTATCTGTTGGCAGGGACCAAGACAAAGTTTTCAATCTGATTATTTTAATTCCTTTTTTATTTGTGGGGAGGTGGCTGCAAGGAAGTAATGCGGCTTCTCCAGTGAAGATGTGTGCTTTGACATTGCCTTCAGGAGTCCCATTAGTTGCTCAAATTAAAGGTTCTGGTGTGTTAGTAGGAACAGCTATTCTTATTAAACTCATTCATTCAAGATACAAATGAATAACCCTTTAATCTCATCTGTTGATCAGTGACAAGTCAGCAAATTCATTGAAGGTATTACCAGCTGAGAAAATGTGTGTTTGCTGCAGCTAACCAAGTCAAAACAAAATGGAGAGTTTTTCTTTATTGCCTTACAAATATTCTCCAAACTGTGAAGTGGGTCCTGTCCCAGACTCATTTTGTGTCTCATCTGTTGTGTGTGAGAAGAAAATATTATAGGTCACAGGTAGCAATTGTTACGTCTTATTGCTAACCTGTACCACTCTCAGTTGGATTTTGGGGGACAGGACTTAGTCATATCATTTCAGGAGAGGGTTCATGGCATGTAGGCATCACAGTACTCGGAGTGCAAGAAGTGTTGACACAAGGCTTATTTTTTTTAAGTCCTTCTGTGGACTTGCCATGTAATTCTTGCAGGCTACAGAGCAATTCTGACAGAGAAACTCCCACTGACATACTTGCTGGCAGAAAATATTAGTATTGAGAAGTAATTAAGTTTCTGTTATAACTGTGTATGTATAGATAATGATCTGCTGGTGGTGAGTAGTAATCTATGGTTATAATGCTAGCTGAACCAGCTGAGCCATGATCCCTGTAGTCCAAGAATTCTTCTGTGGTCACAGAGTCCAGTATCTCCAGAGAATATCTCGGGCAATAGATGTTGTCTGTGTTCCTGCTGACTACGAAGGGATAGGATGCTTCAAACTTAAGTACCTCCTTTAAGTTTCTGACTGTAGATACCATGAACCTAGAACCAGGGAATTTTTTTTCTCTCTCCTTTTTTCCCCTTTTTAATGTAAAAAAGGATTAAAAAAAAAACCAGGGCATTTTTACAGATAGCAGCCAAATTGCAATAGCATTTTCTTCTTTCTCCTGCTACTGTGAAGAATAACACAATTTCTTTTTCTTTGCACACTGGACATGAAGCTTAAACAAGCGTTAAGTTTAGAGTAACTGTGGCTGGGACATGTAAGAACCAAAGTCATGTTGGCCATTGGGATTCAGGTTTGGAAGGAAAAAGTAATGACACTACTTGCAGCTTTGGCGTTTCAGGCTCGGAGCTGTGGTCTTTTAGGGTCATGTCTACTCAAATGATCTTCAACTAACATGTTAACAGCAGTGGTATTTGTATTTTCTAGGTTGATTCTACCTTTGATGTTCTGTTTCTCTCTACCTGTACACTCAGGAAAAAACAACCCTGCATCACTTCAGATTTGGTAAGTTTTCTCTGGGATGGGAAAAACCAAACGCCTTAAGCTGAAAGCTCAAACCTAGCATGAATCTATACCAAACCAAATAAATGCTCTCAGACAAGTGTCCATCTGTATGCTGATATCTCTGAAGAATGTCAAAAGTGTGGAATATCTTAGATCAGAAATCTGGTGAGTTTGTTGTATTTAGCTAGGTTTTTATATGATGGGCCAACTTCATGGTGTCTTGGTGCCTTTTCAGTTCCCACAGATCCGCTTAAAGTTAAGGCTGGTGTTTACATGCCGTACAGTGTTTATTCTGCCAGCGTTTGGTCAACATAAAGGCCCTCAAAACTGTAGGCCTGGAAATAGATCTTTCATTCTTTTTAGCAGCGGCTGAGCGGTCTGATTCCTGAACATTTATTACCCATTATTGAAGACCACTGCATAAAGGTGAATGTCCA
Organism: Burhinus oedicnemus; assembly: GCA_008921705.1. Taxonomy (NCBI): domain Eukaryota; kingdom Metazoa; phylum Chordata; class Aves; order Charadriiformes; family Burhinidae; genus Burhinus; species Burhinus oedicnemus. Next base: position 1,275,329 of record VFFE01007124.1, on the reverse strand, counting down.
CAAAAATGAAGTACCAGAGCTTGCATTTCCTTACATAAAAGTACACTCATTTATATAATTTTTAGCTTCTCTACGTAGTTAATAGTAGTTCCCATATGTAATGTTTAATGTTTTGAGCTGCTGGAAGTCCACTGGAACCTGGTCTTCAAGTTCAAAGTTAAAGGGCTAAAGCAGAGCTGGTGCATTGTCACTGTTGTTAATATTATTGTTATGTCAGCACTAAAGAAAGCTATCATCATTTTTATAGCTGAAAACTACACTTTGCATGATTACAAAGACAGCACATGTGGCTGGTCAAAGAAATGGGAGAATACTTTTGGGAAGCACTTTAAAATTCCAGAATTGGAGAAGCAGTGCTTTTTTCAGGGTTTTAAATAGAACTGTTCTCTTGCTATTCCCACCACACCCCCTCCCCACCTCCCGCCTCCCCAAACTAGGTACCTAGTAGAATTTAGATACTGAACCAGTTTATAGCTTTTAAAACTTCAGTAACCATGAAAAATGGGAAGTGTTAGATATGTTTTCGTCAAGTACATATGTTTGTACTGAAAAATCCTGCTAATTTTATATTTATGTACATAGATAAATACATATAATGTGTTTGCATTGACGTCGATGTATACAGGCACTTTTGGGACCCTATTTGTTATCCTAGTAATGGGTATAGCAGACCAGTCAAGTTTGAAAATATAATTGTAATGGCACAATCAGAGCTTACTATCACTGTGCTCCGCAGCATTGAGACATAATGGTAGAAGCAATGTGTATGCGTATAGACTGTGTATGTTATACAGAAACATAATCTTGCCAAAGTTGAATCATCTAAAGCGTTGGTAGTGATCTAAAGTAGGAATGAATAGGGGTATGCTTTCCAAAAAATCTACCGAAGATTTTCTCACATAATTGTCATGACAATAGGTGGCACCCTTATGCCAATAAATATCATCTTGTTTAACTGAACTAGGCTTCCTAGGACTTACCTGCTGGAATTCCTTTAACCAAAATTATTGGAATTAAAATCAAAAACAAGTCATCAAAGCAGAATATTCATTTGGGAAATGGGGACATGCCTGGAAAGCAAAAATATAAACTCCATTCTAACTGTTGACTTTAACACATGACTTAAGTACCAGTACTGCTCTGTTGAATTTGAGAATTTTAAGTATGAGAATCTATTAAGTGATGCACACAAACTGTGTGTGTGCTTTATAACTGAGGATTTTGACTCCTTTGGGGTTACTTCAGTGTGCAAGAGAAACAAGATGTGTCATGTTTTATTTGCTGTTACACAAACACTTGGGTGCATGGGATACCCAGACAATCTGAATCTCACACCTGTGCAAAATCAGAAAGGGAATCTTCTAAGAATGGACTTCTTTCAGTAGATTTTTTGTCACTTTCACTTCCAATGTGAGCCAAAACCTGGAAAAAAATGTTAACCAAACTTTGTCAAGCCACAAGCATTTTGGATAAATGTTCAGGTCACTTCTTACTGTACCCTGAACAGACCCTATTCACTGCTCCTCTGCTGAGATTGAAAGGAGGTTAGGAAGAGGCAGAAGAGATAACATTAAAAATGCCTAAATGCATTGTAGAACGGTGAAAGGACACCATATATTAGGAAGTGTGAAAAGACATCTGCTTTTGTTGTATATTGATTTTGCTGGTATAACTGGGTATAAGAAGAGAAGTTTTGTTAAGCATAAATTTTATGATTTTTTTTTATCTTCATGAAAATATAGTTTAAAGATCTGATGTAATTCTGAGGACATAAATTGTCTTAGGCCTGCAGATGGCCCACAAAATTTGCAAAGCCTCGACCATTTATAATCTGGAATTGGATAGAAAAAGTTTTGGGATTCATTGAACTTTGCTAGTCTTCGCAATGTCTCTGTTATGCTTTTGCTGGCATTTTGTTTCATCCTTACACTGCAAAAGTAACATCTTATGGTGGAAATGCAAAACTGAAGGGGAAAAAGAATTTTGAAAGAATTGATGGAGCTAATGAGGTTCCATGCTGATTTATGAGACTTAACATAGCTGTTCTGTTAGCTAAAATTTTGCTGAAGTAGCTCTGGTGTTGTAGGGAAAATTAAAATTTCCAGTGTTTTGTGAAATGTTATTTATCTGGACCTCTCTTGATTTCCCTTTCTTCATCTCATGCTGGTTTTTGAAAAGTTTTTTGCAAAGCAGTGTAATACCTGGACAAATTGTATTCGTTAGGATGAGTGCTGTCTCCAGGCTTTGGTGCCAAAATGGAATTGTTGATTTCTGCTTAGCATTTGCTCTTCAGCAGCAACGGATCTGGTTTTAGACAGGTGCTTACAGAGCCAATAGGAACAAGAGACTATTGCAAGTCAGTTAAGTCTATCACATTGCACTTAGAAGATATTAAATGAAGATGTTTTACAAAACACTTTCACATGCTCATCTTGGACTGACAAATATCTTGTTGCCACTGTTAAGTGTTTCTATTCATTGAATTTCACAGATGGGAAAACTCATAGGTAGAAAATGAAGTATCTTGTAACACTGTCATATTTTGCAACTTTCTATGAAAATACAAATCCTAAGCCTGATCGTATATTGTTTTACGTTTTAAAAAGTTGTTGTTTTTTTTTTTTTTGCATCTGCAATTTCCATTTGTTATAGCATAAAAACAGCTTAAGGAGCTGTACCCCTCTCCAACCTTTTATATGTGTGAGTGCTTGTTCTGCAGAGAAGATGCAGGTTTCTGGGTAGAAATAATTATAATACAGTTTTGGGCTTTTGGTATTATGCTGTTTAAATAATCTTTTCAATATCAGTGAGAAAGAAGGTAGAACTCCTAGATGGAAGGTCTATGTCAAAGTTGCTGATAACACTCTAACCTGTTTGGAGACCTGTGCCAGCAGTAGGGAAAAAAATTTTTTTACAGGGTAGGCAGAAGCCATTTCATGCCAACATGTAACTTGGGGGAAGTGGAGGGGGAGGGAAAGACTTGCCAATCGAAAACTCTTCCAGCAAGGCTGTCATTTGGTAGAAGTATGTTCTGCTTTTTTATGGCCAAATAATGGAAATCAAAAAATAAAAACTCAGTTATCTTTTCGTCTTTTGTGAAGCAACTTTTGATTATTTTTTGAAAGCATGAAATGTTATTCATCCATGGTTTCTGAAACAAAAAGTAAGAAAAAGTACTCTGTATTTTGAGGGAATTGTGCAATGGGACTGTATGGAAAACCCCTTCCCTATTACATTCTGCTTTCACAACTACAGTTCTATTTATCTGGCTATGATTATTTCCCCTGGTATTTTGCATATAAAAATCAGTCATATCTAACATAAGCTGTCAGACTCCTGAAGAGCCGTCGAAAAAACTAAGCACTGACTTTTGGCCAGAAGGTACCATCTGTCTTTAAATAACACTTTTCCTGAAGAAACTGTCTCTTCATACTGATGCATGACAAAAAATGCAGCAATCATGCACTTGTTTTAAATTTCCCGTAGTTTCTTGGTTGCAGAAGGACTGCCAAAATGGTGGCGACAAAGTCATCAACATGTGGAAGACTTATTCATCCTGGTGAATCACTTACTGTGTGGTCCAGGAACTTGTCCTATTTCCACTGGAAAAATGAGCTGCTCCTGGCAGAGAATGCCAATTGAAAGGCAGTGTAATTTCTGGTCTACCAGCTGTTGATAATGAGGTGTAGGTTTAAGTTTAGACCTCTGTGGTCCTTAGTGAGTGGGCAGTGGAGTCCAACGTTGGTTTATCCATTTGAAGAGGTCCCTGAGGCTGTTAATGAGACATAGCTAATCTGTCTTCAGAATGGTCTGATGGATGTACTGTAGCATCCTTCTGGGAACTGAACTGTATTTTGGCTTGCTTAGCTCCCAAACATTATTGGCTTAGCTTGTTTACACGCTGTGTCTAAAGTTAAATAGCAATATATTTAAAATAGGGGTCCTAACTCGTGTTTTGTATCTCCTAATCCTATGTTCTGTTCCTAAGGGTGCAGTTGCTGTCTTAAAAAATGAAAAGTTCGATCTTTTTTGTCCAACATCAAAGTATTAGGAAGTGACAGTGAATGGAGTCCTTTAGAGCAGCAGGATCATACTTTGTTGCCTCACTCGGAGTGAGGAGGAGTATTCTGGTTCATCGTGTCCTTTCTCTGTCCTGGAGTGGAAACAGATTGTGCAAAAAGTGTTATCAAAATGCCGCCAATCTTCCCTTTCTGCAAGCAGCAGGCCTCCAAAGGGAATCAGTAACTGTAGAGGAACACATTTAATTCTTACAGGGTAGAGGGAGCACTGTCTCATTCCTATTCCTGGTCTCCCCTTGTGTAAAGACCAGTTTGTATGGTGAAGTTTCTGTGCTCCCTAAGTGTGTTTCACTGCGAGCTCCGAGCAAAATATTCTCAGGTAGAAATATTATTGGGAAACTCATCTGATGTAATAAAGGAATCAAGCAATCATGTGTTCAGTATATCAAAGAGAACCAAAGAAGTGTATGTGTGTATGTGTCTGTCTTTCTTTTGTCACTGGCAGTAGCCTAAAGGGGTAGAAAACCCTTTTAGTTTAATCTAGTTGTCAATTGATTAAGTAGAATTCTTCTTCCATTTCTTCACTTTATCTTTTACAAAGACGTAAGTGCATCATCAATTGCAGATACTATTAATACATCCTATTATTTGCACTTTACCTTACCCTGGCTTTAATTAATGAGTGATTTCAAGATTGCTCAGTACTGAGGTGTTCCTTGCCACGGGGATGGCAAATCTGTACACAACTATCATTCCTTGTTTCATCTTAACAAGGTCCAACTTCCTACCACATTTGCCAGAGTATCCAAAGGATAACAGAGATTATTTGTGCACTCTTGAGTATGTTATTATATATGTGATATATATGAATATTAAAATTGTATGATATCTTTGTATCTACATAAATATATCCCAGGGAACGATTCCCTGAGGGCCAAGCTGAATATTTTAAGATGACCCATGTGCACACTGCTCTGGGCTCAGTGCATGTGGAGCTGACTTCCCATGTTCACATCACACAGCACTTAGTCCTGAGCTTCATATTATCTCTCCATGGCCCAAGGTGTTGCAATTACTTGTTGGTATTTTTATAGCTCAAAATGTCTTAAACACTGTGTGTAGGGGCTGTGCTGCAGCCCACCAGAGTGAGGTTCTTAAAGCATGAAATTGTCACGAGACCTGGTGCATGTGGTGCTGTCTGAGCATAGCAATCTTGCTGGAAAAATGGAGCCCTACACAGGGAGGATGGAGACAAAGATGGACCAGTCTCATTCACTATGTTTCTTGAGAACATTCCATGAAGATAACTGTAGACGGAGTTGCACCTGGTTTTTTTTTCAGAAGAAATTAGTCATCTGTCTCCAAGAGACAGCCTGGAAGAAAACTGATTTTTATATAATTTGTGTGATTGGGGTACAGGACTTGAGGCTGGACTTGGAATTCTTGATTTTAAAGTGTACATGTACCCAGTCAATGCTGAAGATAAGCTCCATGAAGCGATGGAGCACTGGTATTGCAAAGGACAGGAGAAAGGAATAAATGTCTTCCTACTACAAGTGGTAAGAAAGGAAATATTGTTTGCCTTAAGCAAGATACTGCTGAACTACAGATTGAGTTCAGGGAGGGTAGAAGCACAAAGGCTTTTAAGGTCTGAACTTTCTACATGGCTACAGAAGCAGTCTTTGCAATCATCCTGATTTTAAGAGTTTTTAACTGAAGTCCACTAGGAGTTGGGTCCAGGAATACATGATTGTTTGCTCACAGGTATAAGTGAGGTATCACTTATCAGAGGTAGATAAATACACTATTTTATACAGACTTGGAAAAGTCAGCTGTTTTTGAGGCATCTTAGTCTTTAATGATTCAGGTATGGGACAAATAAATGGATTCTTTCTTTCTGTATAACAGCTTCTCTAAAGCTTGTTTTTCCTCATTTCCCAAAGTACATCAGTATCATAACAATGTATTAGGGATAATTTGCATAAGCATTATTTCATAAATATTTTAGAATTTCTAAAATGAAGATCTTGCCTAATCTAGTAGATTAAACATTAGAATTATGAACACTGATGGTTCTAAATACTATTTTCGACTTCGCTCTCTATGGGGCAGAACTTAGGATGTCTAGAGCATAATGCACGCTGGCATTGGTGCTGGCACTGTCCTCTGTCATTTTTGTAGTTTTCCTTCAAGATACGTTATTTAGATTTTTCACAACGCAGACACTTCTTGTGATATTTTTTTTTCATATCTGAACATAGAATAAGTAATTTCACATTAATTTTTACTGATTCCTAGAAGAAGATTATTCTAACTTACAGAGTCCAAAGTTTATGAGTCAAAGATATTTACAGAAGTAAATGCCTTGGTGTATCAAGCACTTGAAGAAGCCTTCTTCATAAGAAAGAAAGGACTTATTTACAACTCATCTGTCAATACACAATGTATGAAGTATTCTGGCTCACTGATCATGTGGTCAAATTTTATATTATAAAACCCAAACAGATTGCGTGGTTTGCAGAGAGTTGCAAAACTAAATGAAGCACATTCAAAATACATTTCTGGTATAATTCCATTTTCCAAATTTATGTCTTAAACATGAATATAATAGCCCAGGTTTCAAAACCAACAATGTTCTCCTTAGAACTCAGCATCTTTGTTTTCAGAGTGTTAGGCGTTTCCATGAGTTACGGTGTACTCATAGCACACAGTGATGGGTGTGGGTAGTAGGACACTGGCTTTCATGGAGCACTGTGAGAGGTCAGGAAATTTTGAGCAATATAAAGGTTTGAGGTAACATCCACATTTGCAAGATTAATTACAAGTTTCTCAAAGTTTGGAGTTTCTCATCTGGGGTCTCAGTTTTAAATTCCAGACTTCAAGTATGTAAAAATACTTAACTAGAAATAGATCTTAATGTCTCTGTTATTCAGCTCACTGTTTTCTGTTTGTGGGCTGTGCCCCTTTGCCTGTTGAGACAGTAAGTTCTTTGGGGCATAGTCTCCTCCTGGGGCTACGTGCAGATCCCTGTGTGAGGGACTCTGAGCTCCTAGGGACAGGACCTCCAATTTTTTCTCTCTCAGTGAACATCAGTGAACATCTCTCTGTGGTAGGAGAATTAAGATGTAAGTCAACGGAGTGTATCCCAGTTTTTAGGCTAGGACAACCTGCTCAGGCCTGGAAACACTACAATGATATGAATAAATAGTTGCAGGAGATGCCTAATTGCCCAATGAAGTAGCTGTGGGAGCAAGGTATGCTTAGCATTTTGTAAGAGTGTACAGCTTCTGGCATGCTTAGACAAACTTTTGGCTTTCCCTTATTTTGTTTCCAGCAGTACAGGAGAGATGCTAATTGCTTTCTTGCTGCCACAGAACCCGTCAGCTCTTAGTATCACCCCTTTCTGTTACCTCCACGTTTACCAGCAAATGGTTAAATAAGGCATGATAGCCTTGCTAATCTTCAGACAATCCGAGTGCCTTCATGCATCAGACATTTCCACAGGACCTGCGGGGAGACAACAGTAGGGTTGACCACTAAAATGTTCTATTTTATTGGACATGGGCAAACAAATAAGGTTTTGGTCAAAGTGGTTAACAAAGACCAAGCTGGCATGCTACTCCCTCATTTTTCTGAAAGTCTGTGTGTACTAGGGACCTTTGGGCTTAGCTGGAAATCTTCGATGTCATTAATGAGCCATTGTGCTTTACTTAAGTGCCTTCAGTGTAGGGTTGAAAGGTGAAAGAAAGAAATCCCAGACCTGCACACCATGCTGCAGAATACACATATTTACCATGCACAGATCTCTGGAGAAGTCCCCCACCAAGCTGACACTAACACTGACAGCCAGATGTGCAACTCGGATCAGAGCAATAATGAAAATAGACTGTGGTTTACAACTGTTTGTAACAATAAACAAAGCATATCAAAGGATCCCCCAAAACATACTTTCTGTGTAGAAACCTACATGGTTTTATTATTCCAGTCTCTAACTTTAAAGCATTTTTGTCATTTTTGTAGAAGAAGAATTAAATAGTTGCAGATTCCTACCAGGGACAATTGTCAGTGACTGGACTGGGCTTACTGGTCAACCACATCCATCCCAAGGAGTCTGTGTGCATAGTCAGCAAAAACTTCCTTCAGGAAGATGTTACTTGCCAAAATCTACTTTCTTAAATTTGTGATGCATTTTTATAGGGACGTTACTTATATAAGGCTCTTCCCACTGCCCCATCCAAATTGTTACAAATGTCATTTTATGTAGCTTCAGTTGGACTGTGCAATATTCAGTGCTTCACTTAACTGATGGTGAGTTCTCCTGTCTGGTTAACAGGGTAAAACAAGAGTGTCCATCCCCTCCAAGCAGATATTGATTGCTTTTTACAGGTAGACACAAATATCACAATATGTCATGACAAAATGCCATAAGACGCCTTTGAAACACATCTCAATATGTAAGCATTTAAAATGTGTAAGGTGTAAATTGGAAGTGTTGTCCTGTAGAAAAAGTAATTCAGGTTTGCAAACTGATCTGGAAGAACTAACCTGTGAATGGGGAAGCAACAAAAGCAGCTTTAATATGAAAACAAGTAAAGCCTCTGTTTCAGCTTGCTTTTTTCCTCAATCTATTTTAAATCTTTAGCATTCTTTTAGCCTCCAGATTCCTATAAAGTTGAAAGATGCCTTGTTCTCCAAGGCCCATATCACCTTACTAGGAAAGCTATGGAGGAGGACTCATAATGTCTTCTATTATACAGCTATATCTTTACTTAATGTTGACATGAAATTCTTTGCAGAAGTTCTGGCAATAAAATTGGAGAAACTTATTCCCTAAATTGTTTCAGCTGATCAAGCAAAATTTGGAATTCTCTCTATGTCCTGAAACTTCAGAAAGTTAATAGTTTGTGTTACCCTGACTCAGTCAAACCCTTGTCACTTTCCTGGAATCTTTGTGGGCTGAAATACTTGGGTATTTTTTTTTTTCAGACATCTGCAGTGTGCCATGGAATTAAATGTGAGAAAATTTTAGTTGTATTTTATTACTTAAGAATACTTCCCTGTAAGGCACTCTAGGTGGAAAAGAACAGACAAAATAACTGTTCTTGGATTAAATTATTCTATTCTGGCCCTCCCCTTTTTACCTTGGTGTGTTACTTCTGCAAGGTTCTGGAATTTCCTGAATCAAGCTAGGAATAACCATCAGGCAACAAAATAGATAGGTGATAATTTCGCCCATGCATGCTAGGTCTTCAGATTTCAAATAACCATGCACAGTGTCATCTTTTCCTTGCTTCTCAGAGGTCACAACTTAGGAAGCTGGTTGTTAGGGAAAGAGATCAGAAATGGAATGCTTGCAAAGAAATCTGTGAGTTCACTGAATTACAGAGAATGAAAAGAGGTTTTGAGCACATTGCTGAGAGGCTAAATGATACTCATTGCAGCAGCCTTTGTCTCAGATGGATGTTACCCCATGACAGCTAATCAGAACCTGCTCTTCTCTAACACTGAAGATGAAGCTCTCTAAACAGGTGAGATGCAGGAAGAGAATGATAAAAACGATCAAACCAGATCTGCCTGTCAAAGTTGGTTGCTATGAAATTCTGGGTGTGGACAATTGAGTTTTAAGATGAGATTAAAATGTTCAGAAAGTAGAGACAAGGACTATGTGCCTTCCTCTTCAGGCTATACAGATGCTTTTGCTCACTGTCCTGAAGACACAGAGAACTTGACACCCTTCATTGCAAAGTGGCATGGCTACAAAAAGGAGAAGAATTAGTCCTGGCTACAAACTGTGAACACAAGCTTAAACTTGAGACTGAAGAAGACCTAGAAACTGTGCCCCTAGCTTTCTGGACATACACTGTTCCTGGTGTCAGCTGTGAGAAGGGCAAATAGCATTTGCTGGGAGCCTTTATCGGCATCTGCAAATTTGTCATTACTACTGTAGGTGAATCAGTAGCTGTCCCACTGTGTCCCTTTTTTCCCAGTAATCCTGATAGAATGCTGGCTTGTCAGTGAGTGGAAGTAGAGTGGAAGCTGGAGTGCTTTCCTAATTCACTGGATAGTCTTTACATGCTGCAACAGACAAGCTCTTGTGGTCATAGGATTAAAATATTACAAGCTTTGTTTTGCAACAATGACACAAGGAATGTGTGCAATGACTCCTTGTGCAGTGGTTTGTGATTTAGCTCATGTCTAGAAACCACAGTTTCTAGATTGCAGGACAGCTCATGGGTTGGGAATTTCCAAAGCGACTATTAACTGGAATGTCAGTTTATATAACTGTGTCTGTGTGAGTTCAAGTTTTGTCCTCTTACAGGTGGCAGCGATGCTGAGCAGGGGAAGGGAGAACAGGAGAAAACCTATTACTGTTCATTTTGTGCAGCTGCAGTGGAAATGCAAACTTTGACCCTCACCCACCACGTCTGGAATTAATCTATCTGGCAAACCAAGTACAATCATAGCAAAAAAAGATATTTGCTACTCTGAAGCCTTTCCTGTGGGGATGATCCAGCTTCTTATGAGGTCAATGGAAAAGCCTTCACAGGCTTCAGTGGGAGTCAGAACAGCTCTAAGTGGGCTGTGTAGGTTCTTCAAGTCTTAAATGGATGCAAGGGCCTCTGTTCCATTCTGAAGTTCATTCCGAACTAGACACTGCAAAAGGGATAGGATCGGAAAGCACATAGAAGGGTGTTTGAGACCTTTTGCTAAGAATGAAAAATACTATCTCTGTTGTGTCTTGGTCATATTTTTTAGTCAGTGCTTACCTAGGTAAAACACTTAGAGAGTCCTTGTGAATATTGTGAACTAAAGACAACAGCAAGAATAACTTCGGTCTGACCTTCTAGTCCTATAGAGGAGGTTCTCTGCACCTGTACATTAAGCACCTAACCTCAGGCATGAGGCATGGTTTCAGACACACCTCTCTAATTAACCGGTTTGCACAGGGATTGTTAGAAATCTCAGGTTAAGATCTATGCTTTTTTTAATTTTCCTTGCCTTCATTGTACATGAAACTAAGGTGCAAATTCAGCACCATAAATGCCAGCCTGCACAGTGGTGTCCAGCTCTGCTGTTTCCTTATTGAATACCTGCTGAAGCAAAAGCACACAACTTCAGTTCTGCAGAACAGGACACCTTCTTAGCATAGGACCGCAGAAGGTCAAACACTGAGAATGAGAGACTATTATTTGCTGAGGACACCATGAGCTGCAAGAAAATGTGTACATTTTCCCAAACCCTCGTTCAAATTCAGAGCATGTCTGAGCTGACTGTCTGGACACTAAAGAGTGAGAAAAAAACATTAGGAAGGAATGGGAGGCAAGAGACTGTGTTCAGAATGTACTTTGGTTGGTTGGTTGGTTTGCTTGGGTCAGCATATCTCCAAGATGAAGACGAAAGATTCTCCAGGTACTCAAAGCTGTGTGCTTTTCTGCTTTCATTGCCACTCTTTTCCTGACAGGATTGGTGTCTGCTGCAGATTTGGTGCCTAGGGAATGCAATAGAGAAGCCAAGAACAGATGCAGTACTGCAGCACACTCAGATCGGTGGAACATAATAAACTTGTGGAGGAGGTGCTTTCAGAGGACCACTCACAGTAACCTGGTGAGGACTCAGCTGTGGGCAAACACACCAGGATAAGAATTGCTAACCTGAATTTTTCCCAAATTCTCTTCCCAGGTTCTCAAAATAGCAATACTGTCCTAAATATTAAGAAATAGAAACACATAATATTACCAATGAATTATTTTTATTTGCCTTCTCATCTCTTTCACTTGAAGGTGGCTAATTATGTGTTGTTTTAACCCTTTTGGAATTGAATGCTCTTAGACTCCCACATAAGATGAACACCTAGCTTTCTCCAGTGCCTAATTAGTGCCTTTTTCTTTAGTCACCAATGATTCTTTGAATTTTCCCTCGTATCTATCACAACTAGAAATCTATGTTTTTAAGGTGAAAGGTCTGATTGCAGTTTAGTGTCTTTGACTGGCAGAGCCAAATCTTTTCAACAAGAACCAGAAATATTAAAGGATTCCTAACACAGTGGTGAGAAATGTTAATGGTACAGACATGTTTACTGAAAAGTGGTGTAAGTGTAGTAAAAATGGGTGGTGAAAGCTAATGAACCCTACTGTAGAAAATTAAGAGTTGCATTCATAGCTGAGACCCTCATGTCAGGAATGTGGTGACATGCTTTCTTCATAACCATGAGTTAGCAGAGTTTACAGCAACCTACTTCTGAACCTGGCATAGATATTTTCCAGAGATAAACTGCTGCCTAGACTCTGTGAATCTGAAGATTATAGGACAAAGAGGGACAGGAATCCTTTCTTCTGAGTAGATCTTGGATTATTTTGTAAAATGCAGAATTGTGCTAATAACTTCAATGTAAGAAAACAAAATGAATGAAAGGATTTTAATATAGATTTTATCTCGACAAGCGGGTGATGCATTTTAATGCACCATAAACATGTAACACTCACCTCTTCTGCATTACAAGGTAACATATTGTTTTGTTTTCAGTTTACCTCCCACCTTCTAACTGTTGTTCTGTTTTCCATTACTGCAACTTGCAGTGTAACAACAGAATTGTTGAATCATATGAGAAGGATCCAGAAAATCTTATTTGTTCCACCAAAATTCCTTCCATGTGTCAAAGCTTCCTTTTTTATTTTGCTAATTTTTGTCATGTGCTTAATTTTAGTCATTTCTCCCACACATTGGAGGCCAGCATCCTTCCCTCACCACTGACAGGTTTTGAGGCCTTACAAGAAGTAACCAAAGTCTGTTGGACTTACCACATCCTTAGAAGAATGTAATCACTGTGCATAACTAAAAGCTGCTCTCAAGAAGAGAGCAGAGGAGAAGAGCAAAACAAAATAGCAGAAAGAGGGACTTGGACTGGAGAATGTAATTGGTGACTCAAATTAGAGATGCTAAATGGTACGAGAAGAAAACTAGAAAAGAGCTAGACATCTCACTAATGTTGGAGGAACATATGATTTCAAAATGGCTGACAAGACATAAAATCAATTAGCTGAATTCAAATGAGGGAAAAACGTAGCATCTCCAAGATAAACTGAGCAAACTCATATGGGAGACTAAAAGGCAGTGTGGGATTTTGAGCGTATTTCTGCTGTAGGCCCTTTGAAGTTTGTCAGCTAGAGCTCAGAATCATACAGGATTTCATCAGGGACTACTGTGCACTTCATTTGCTCAACAGTGCATTTTGTGCATATATGTTTGGGGGCAGGTTTCCAAACATTTAATGCCTCTTTCTTTCCTTTGGGAAAGGATAATTTGGGTCATTGGTCTCTAAAGAACTTTTTCCAACAATGGTTTTGATTTGCTCAAGGAAGGTGAATGGGAATTCTATTAGAAGCAAATGCATAGCAGAGACATCTACTACTGCCCTTTAACTGCTGGAGACTTTGCTCTTGTGTGTTTTATTCACCTCATAAAAAAAAGCTTAGAACCTTGTAAAAAATATATATCACAGAAAAGATGTGAGACTTAGCACGAATATATACCACACACATAGGCTTGTCTTTTCTTTGCATGTATCCAATAAACTTTCTTTTTTTTCATGTTATTTTTGCCAACTTCCCATTGTTTCCTCATATATGAATTTGCTTTGGCTTGGGCCACGCTACATCCATTGCTGTTGTAGGCTTTTTCTCTCTCTGCAAATTTATAGCTACCCAATAAAAAAACAGAGAGGGAGGATACTCTTTGTTAGCAGAGCCAAAGTGTGTAAATGTTTATAAGAAGTGATGCTTACATTAATCTTAAGTAAACTGTAAGAGCGTATAAAACTTAAATGCTTAATACTTTCTGAACACTGTATTTTCATACAGGATTAGAACTTTTGCTAGCCAAAATGTTAAGGATTAGAGAACTAGAGCTGAGATCCAGCACTGTTCCATATAAGTTTTGAATATGGAAGGTTTTTACAACAGTGTTTGAAAAAGTACTTGAAAATACTTGGGTCATATTCATAGCCAGGCCCCAGATGGATCTTTGCATTCTTCCATTGTGTCAAAGGCCTGTATTTAGAGAGGTGGAGGACTCAATGTGCTTCCTCATGGCCAGTCATCCATCAGTAGAGCTACTGTCATAGTTGCCTCTGCAGTTGCTCTTCTTCATTCACATTCTCACTGGAGAAGCCAAAGACTCTGGAATATGGATGCTGAAGCATGGTCTAAATTATCTGTCTTTTGCAAGGCAGAAGTTTGCTTTTCAGCACAGTCTTTAATTGCACAGAAGAAGTTAGGCAGAGGATTTGCACCAGCATGCTACTTATAATCAACATGGTTTTCATTTAAGAACTTTTTTTTTAATCTATTTGAAAGAACTCCCCTTTTTTAAGATGTTGGACTTTATTTGCTTTATCTTAGGATCACTCAAGTTCCCCATAGAGGAATAATTTATCCATGACCCTCCTCTATCTATTTTATTGTGCTATTTCTCACATGAGATTAATTTGTAGTGCTGCCTTTTAGTATAGATGAAAGCATCCAAGGGTCAGAAAAGCCCATGAAAATCACTATTTTGACCAAGTGGGTATTACCGGCTTTTGAAAAACACACCTGTAACCCCTTCCAGGCCCAATAGCTGCAGCTAGACTAAAACGTTCTAGAGAAAATGATACTTTGACCAATAAGTTTACATTACCATTCTGGTGAAGCACTGCAGAAGCCTCTGTAAACTGATTTTTCTTATTTATATTTTTTGTTGTTGTTGTTGTTCTGAAAAGGAATTTTTTGTTAGGAGAAAACACTTTAAATGAAAGTTATTACTTTTTCAGTTTTGTTGCAGTTTTGTGTGTGTGTACGGGGAAACACTACTTGGCCAAACCCGTGAGATGTCATTTGCATAGCCTAGCTCTGAGGAAACAGTGTTTTCTGAATGAAGGTTTCAGCCATTTCTGTTTCATATCAGGGCATTTGGAATTCTGCTTCTACATGTAGAAGTGGGTACATTAAAAAAAGTGCATTTTTTCCTTTTCTCTCACCTGTGTAAGCATGACTCTCTATCTCACTAAAATACAAATCAATCCCAGTGAGTTTTTGAAACAGGCTGGTAAAGTGTGGTTTCTCAAAAGTATTTATTGTATTTACATCTGAAGTCATCATTTCAATAGAAAGTTCATGGGCATTTTGAACACATTGCTGATGATGTTGGGAGATCTGTAAAAAAATGAAGGAGTTTAATAAGCTTTAATGATGCACTGGTGCAATATGAAGCGAGCTCAAACAGGCCATAAAGCAGGCTGTAATATGGAGGTTGAATACTTAGATGAACAGCATAAAGCACTGGGTGTGAAGCAGTGCTTTCCTGGTGGCCACTGCTCTGTAAAGCTGGCTGGGAAGTAGCCTACTTCCACAGGATTCCTCCTCGCAGGGCTGTAGTGGGGAAGTGTAGTGGCTGTGCTTTCACGAGTTATTTCTTATTTGTCACAGCAATGACATTTCCATCTCATGACAACTTCAAGGTGTCTGAAATTTCTCTTTATTCTGCCTTGGAATGAAGATAAGAAGTCCACCCAAACCAATCGCTCTTTCAAGTGCTTTCACAAGAAGCAATGACTTCTGTTTCAAATTGAAAAATTGAAGTTTTTGACCAAACTCTCTCTTTTTCCTGAAAGTGACTAGAAGGCCCTCCTACATGTTAGGAATATTACTGTCAAAATCGTTTTCCATGAAACATTTTAGCAGAACTGTATTCTTTTATGAAGAAAAGCTCTGTCAAAAATATTCTGACTATCTCCTATAAATGTTTTGCAAACAGTTTTAACCATCTTATTTGGATTTGCACTTTCTTCTGGCGAGGTTATGTGTCTGAACTGTACTGGTATTCCTTTGGACAGTTACTGTTTCTGTATTGACACTGAAATGACACTCTCTGAATCTCTTTTGTGCCTCTTACCCACCTCCTTCAGTCTAAGCTTTTCTCTATTGCCACAAGGAAGTCCCCCCAGTGAAACCCATTTATCTGTATGCATCACAACTTAATTTCCATGAGATCTGTACTCCTGCGTCCAATTCAGTTGAAATCAGTCAGTGGGTTCAGAAGTTCCTGGTTGGGGGTCGAACACACCCACGCCCACAAACACAACATGCTCACATCAGCCTCATTTCCTTCGGAAACCAGCTGAAAACCACAGAAGTGTAAATTACTGCAGGTGGTGAAAGGCCTTGGCAAAAGAGGCCCCATGGTCCAGTCCATGCTCTGAATCACATTAGCATCAATGCAGATGAGCTGCAGAGACATCGGGGAAGCCAAGTCCAGGTCTCACAGACTCAGCAGTAAAGCTGTGGCCTTGGGCGTTAAGGTTATGACAAAGGTTATGAGGACTCCTGGACAAGCAACCCACACATCTTTGGCCTTATCGGTGATTTATGCTAGTCTCAGTGCAAATTTGCAGTGTTAATAAGAATTATCCTTGCTGACTGCAGAAACACTGTTTACACTTAAACAATGTACTGACTGTTCCTTATGTGGGTCTTTTCTCAATGTTCCTGTCTGTGCTAAACGGAAACAAGGAAAAGTTGGTTTTACTGAAGCTGAACTTCGAAATCTTCATTACTTAAATAGGTTTGATATTGTTTTACAGTCAGACAAAAAAAAAGGAGTTCACAAATGTCCACTAATAATATTTCCTTTTCACCCTCCTCAAGCTGTAGTTGTGTCTCTTTTACAGCCTGTTTCTCTTTGGTGGTCTTAAACCCAGAAGACTCTTTCCAGAGCTCTACTGCTCATGCCAGATGCCTGCAGTGAAATTCAAGGGTGGTAGGAATGGGTTCCAGCCATTATACAACCACAAAAATCTCCTGATGATTCAGAAATTTCATTTAAACAATAAAAAACAGGGTACAGATAACAGAAAAGAAGAAAAAAACAAGATGCAAGTGTGTCTCTCCTTTACATTTCATAGCCTACATCTGTTGTAGCTAAAGATTTCATCAGTGCAGCTGTTGTCTAGCACTGTCTGCTTTATACTTAGTTCTTCCTATGAAAATGTAATATACTAAATCTGGGATGACTGTATTAGATGCCCTGTTCTTAAGATACTTAGGTAACTAGGGGGTGATTCTATCACTTTATAGATCAAGCTATTATCTGTGCAGAGCTTTATAGGATACCTAGCAAAAAAGGGGTGGTGGTGGAGGGAAGTTACTTGAGTCAGCAGCTGTGGGAAAAAAGGAATAAAATATTGGAACATTTCTTTTTATATGCTTGGCAATAAAATTGAGACCAAAGGCCAAACTAGCAGCTGCTCATTCTCATTGAGATGTAGATATTTCTTGGGGGGATCCTGAGTCACATTTTCCCCTGTGACAGTCTCACTAATCCACTGATTTCAATGGAGGAGGCATCTGACTTTGTGACTTTTCATTAGTGATGGTACGGCCACAGAGCTACAAGAATTGCTCCTCTAGAGCAGGTATCCTTCCCTGAGTGTTTCTGATGTGCACAACTTTGTTGCTAATGTCTGTAATACTAACTGTCATTTTTAAGTCAGTCATAATAGAAATGGGAGACTTAGTGTGAACCAGATCAGAGCTGCTGTGAGTCAGCAGATGATCTGTTCGAAGGTGTAGGTTTGCTTCACAAACTAGTGGACTGAAGGTAACCAGCTCAAAGTTTTCTCTCCTTCCAGCTTTTTTTGTGCATATCTGTTGACAGGAAAGAAAGTCTTCATGGTGGAAAAGGGAAATCAGAGCACAGGAACATTGTAGAAACTTTAAGGCAGTAACTGCCTGATGCTGGACAATACTTTATTTCACCAATAGCAAAGTCTTAGGAATAGTCTTAGCAAAAGAGGCAGGTCTGATGATATAAGTGATCAGCTTTTTCTAGGTTAGGAGAATAACTGATCTTTCTAGTCTTCTGTCAAATGTGCCCTTTCTTTGATATTCCTGTTTCAGGTGTGGCTATTAGAGCCACTCTGGTTGCATTTTACAAGAAGAAATAACTCATCTCAGTATGTGTCCCAGCGTCAGTTGTTAGTAAGATGTCTTGTGAGTCATTGTCATGACTGTTCACAGTTGGCAACAAATATTTAGACATATAGAGAAGCTGGTAACAGAGCATTACAAACCTGCGGAATTAGCTGTCATCCAACCATGAATTTTGACCTGAAATTTAGGTCAAACACAAGTTAATTGCCTACATCCTTTTTCTGGTTCTAGCTTTGGTCCCCCTATTCCAATTGAATTGGTTGTTTGTGCTCCTTTGAAAAACCAAGCTGATGACTGTTACAAGGGCTGGAAATGTTTTGCCTATGCAGGAAAAAAATATTCTGAATCCTAACTTTGAACTTTGTGTACTGTGATCAAGAATGTTATCACATAATAATTCAGGGAAATTATCTCCATTCAAGGCATCTTCAAGTGACCACAGATATGTTCTATCACATTCTTTGGTACATCTTTAATGTGTTAGTGGACTTTTATATCCCATTCCATTTGTGCCTTTCCCCTTGGCCTGTCATGAGACTTTTTTATTTCATCTTATTCTTCAGCTAGCAAACAAGGTTATAAGAACAAGATTTTAAAAACTATTTGCTGTTGGGAAGTAAGTTTTAATCAATCAAATGCCTTACTTGTATAACAACTGTTTTAAGACAAAAATTTATGGGGATAAATCCACACACAAATAATGCTGGACTTTAGTTTATGTTCCTTATTCAATTGAAAATACCATTGAAGTCATTCAGATTTTTGCTGAAGTGAGAACACAATATCAAACTTTGATTCTCTTAAATATGACTTTTTACTACATTGACAGGAACATGTCTTACTTTGATTTTTAGGTTCTGATGAAATAATATCAACTGGCAGCAATGTAATTAAGGAAAAGAATGAGTGAAATTCTCTACAGGCTTACCACAGGCTTTGGAGAAGGCTTATTATTCTCAGGCACAGTAGCAACAAAAACTTCTCTACTCAGCTACATCAGTGTAAAGCATGATGTATGTCTACCGCTGCAAATGAAGTTCATTCACATCTACTCTGTGCATTGCATAAAGTTCAAATGTCCTTGAAGAACTTACCAAAATTCCTTTACTATCTCAATATATTTTTGGCAAAACCAACTTAAAAGTTGCCACTGAACGTGAATATGAGGCAGATAGATAGCCTTCTAATGGCAGCATCTTCAGAGGGCTCTAGGGTGACAAAGGAGACAGGGTCCATGTCTGTTTTCTTTATCCTTAGAACCTCTGTGCTAATAAAAAATTACCTGGAAAAAACCTAATCAATTAAGAAGAGAACAAGGGCAGGAATTCTTGAGGGAAATATAATTTAGAAAATGCTGATTTTTTTTTCCAAGCCAGAACAACTTCCAGTATAAATGACAGTTTCCATCAGTTTTTGATTTTCACACTCAATTTTGAGCAAAACCAGCAAGAAGTTACACTTTCGGCATCATTTAAATGAAAAATTTTGTTTTCCAGAGCTAGATGACTATTTGAGATCCAAACTCCTGTTAAAACATCATATTAAAAGGTCAATAAACATGAAGTTAAAAGATCAATATTCTGAAGAAGTAATTTGAATGAAAATTGTGGAGAACCTTCACATTCATTCAGAACTAGACAGTAGCAAATAGAGAAATGGAAGTCTTATATATCAATAGATAGCAAAAAGTTGTATCTTTCTGCCATAATGATTTCTATTTTACAGATGGAAGATTGAGGCAAAAGAGGAGAAATTATTTTTTTCATAATGCTTAAAGCAGGTAGGAATCAAAAAGTATGTCGGTAGGTTCATGCTATTTGTATTGTATCCTGACAACAGGAAAAGCAGTTCTGCATAACTGCGAAGTGAGAGGGTATATTTGCTGGGCACAGCTCTAAGAGTGCAGGCAGATGAGTTTGTATCTACTTGTATGAGCGTAGGTAGAAGTATCCTGTAGAAGCCATGCTGTGACCCACAGGATTAAAAAGATGTTGTCTTTTCCAACCTGGTGCTTATATTTGCAGTGTTGATAACTCTAGAATGGGTGTATTTACTTGGAAGCAAAAATAGGGATGAGAGTTGCAACTTAATCTCTATTTGTCTAGACCACAGAATAATGCTGACTGCAGGGGGACTTCTGCAAGTCATCTGGTCTAATCTTTTGCTCAAAGCAGGCCAGCTTCATAGTGGGATCCACTACAGAGTTAGATTAGGTTGCTCAGGGGCCAGACAGCAATTCACAGCGTCTGGATGATGTTTGAGCAGATTTGTACTCCAGCTCTGTGCCATGGGAGAGGAGACATTTTACAACTCATTTGGATAATTTGGGCAGCAGAGTTTCAGTAATAAAGAGCAAAAGTGTTACAAACTTTGGCTTTTGAACTGCTGAGAATGGAAGTCATCATCATTCAGGCCAATGTATAATATATATGCAAGCAGACAACTGACAAAGCAGCACCAAATGCCACAATAAATGGCTGCCCGATGGCAACAGCTGGTCTACCAGGAGCAGAAGCAACATGGACAACATTGGCAGATGGTTCAACAAGCAGTGGCCCTGATGTAACACATGGCAATGCTGTCAGCAGACTAGCACAAGTGTTAGCAGCAACGGCGTTAGCGAGTTTTAAAGATGGGGGCTACCAGGAGTAGACTTTGTTCTTTCTGTGCAATAGGTGACATTAGCTAAGTGACCCTCTGATGAGCTGGCCAATCTATTTGTCCATTACTCCTGGGGGGTCTAGCCAGGAGCAGGCACAGCCCTGATCACAAAACTGTGACATGATGCTGAAGCCTGGCACCGTGCCAAGTGGTCATGACTGGGACCAACAACCCCCTAGAGCATCTCCCTATCTTTTCTCTAGTCCACATGAAATTCTGCCCTCTTGTTGAGGCTGGCCATACTGAACTGATGTGACCTAACCAAAGAGATGCTCTGACAATGATTCCAGGAAAGAGATGGATCCCAGGGGAACCTGGTTGTATATAATGGCTTGTGACCTCTGGCTGTGGTTGAAACTGAAATGTCGTAGTGGGGTGTGGGTTGCAGAGCTCATGCTTGTGGAACAATCTGCTCATGCAAGCGTTGGCACAGGATGGGGATTTAGCACTGAAGCACCATGTTGAGATGATAACTGGCTCATGGGGAAGTATGCAACAGCTGTGGCAGCATCTGGATCACCTCGAGAAAAGTTACAGGAAGCTTGGGAGGAGGTGAGAAGATCTTTCATTTGCAGACACTGTCATTGCCCCTGGTTGTGCCAGCCTCTATGGGGCCTGGCAGGCTTGTGCCTTCTGGGCTAATGGCAGCAGTACCCTTGTGGCTGACCAGCTTCCCCTCCTGCCAGTCTCCCACTTGCTGGAGTGGGGCAGGGAAGGCCAGCAGGGACTAGCAAGGAGCAGATGCAGCCCAGATCTGGATCTAGGAATGGGAAGGCTATGAGGAAGTAATCCACCAGTCCAGGACCTGGGGTTTTGTGTTGGTGTAGAGGGGACATCTATTGCAAATAGCCTCTGCAACGAGTGCTGCTCTGGACATTAGGCCATGACCCAGTGACTGTGGTGGAGCTAAAACAGATGAGCTGAACATTTTTCTTTTAGAAATGTCCTAGAGGGACAGTGTAGTTTGTGGTGTTAATAATGTAAGAATTCAGAGACAATTGCTGGCAGAAGGGGAAGTGGATGTGGCCCAAAGCATTAGGAATTTCTCCTTGAGGAAAAAATTCACACTTTTAGTGATCTTGAGGCTGAAGTAAAATCTGCTAGGTGGTAAGGGACTGCAGGTACTAAATGCAAATAAGATAATTATCTGTAGCCTCTGAAAAAGACCAATAGCACAAACTCTCAGGTATTAGAAATAGGTTTGCAATTTTAGATAGTGTAATTTTTAGGGTAATATTAATAGTAATTTGAAGTACCTGATCAGAGGGACTGGTTGCTTTCCTTCTCGGAGAGGAAGGCAGGGATTGATGTAGATGGGTAGGAAAGGTTAGCATCATAGTGTTCATAATTAAACGGGAAAACTCTTTGCATCTTATGGAAAATACAAAGCCATGTGTAGCAAGGACCGAGATCTGCTGATAAAGCGTTTACTCTACTGGTGAGTAAGTACTGATATCAGTACGTTGATATGTTTCAGGAATGCCAAAAGATAGGATCAAAGGAGAACTGAAAGAAATTTAACATTACAGTCACTTGCAGATGTTTATATGAGTTTAATAAGTTGTTGCAGGAATTGTGAACATTTTCCAGAGACTCACAGTAAATGTGTCACTGCTTAGCACAGGATAACCTGTACTGAGGAGTGACAGCACTGGCAGAAATAATGCTGAAAACCTGTCAGTATTAGAAAAGGAGCTGTAAAGACAGAAAGCAAAGGAATTCATGTTCTACCAAATTATTTTTTGTTTCCTGGAGATGAGAAATATTGTGTCTGGGCTACTGCATAGGAAGGAAAGATGGAATCACGGCAACTGACTACAATGAAGCCTTGGAATACAATAGAACTGTGAGCATATTTCTTGTATAGGATAATGTCACGTTTCTTCCAGAGCTTCAGCCTTATTAGAGCCCTCGTGTCTGCTTGTGAGAAAGGAGACAGGAAATCTCTACAAATCTATTTGAACAGTTTAAACTCCCTGGTGACTCTATGCCCTAGACAAGGATTTAATCTGTCTTGTGGTGCATTGTCTGGAGGGCAGGGGTAGTTGTTTCACACCGTTTGAGTGATATCAGAGAATGACAAGCCAGATATGCATCCAGATACTGGCTAAAGCTGAATGGGGCAATTCCCAGAGAGAAAGATAGCATCTATGTTTCATTTGGGAAAAAAAATACACCCTACAACCTCCCATCCCTGCCCCTCTTCACCCCTGAACACTGTCTGCATGGGAGACCTTCTAGTAAAATGACAGAGAGCAAAACAGCTGTGAACTTCTCACCAGCCCTAGCATCTTCCTAGATGTAGAGCTGAACTTCTGTCTTACTGAAGAGGGCCCATAGCACAGAACATGGGATACTGGTCTTGATGCCATTGGCTGTATTTGTACAACAGGTAGGAGGGAAAATAAATTCATGAAATGCTGAACGGTAAAGGCTTCCCTGAAAAGAAATGCTAAAATTCTCTCCTTTCTTGGATCTGGCAGCATCTGCTACAAGACTGGCAAAACCTGGTAACGGTGAGGCATTTTGTGAAGCATGAGATACTATTCTTTGACTGGATGGGATCATGTTTTCACAGGGTTATGTGAAGTATATCCTGCATTTTTCATGTGAAATCTTTGGCTTGGAGCTATTTAGGTCACCAGGAAGATCTAGAAAACATATTGAAATGTAATCAGTGTCACTGGTCATGCCAGCTACAACGTGTGTTCCATGGAAATGGCCTGGACGTCTGTGACTGAAAGATAAACACTCAGTAGCCTTCTGCCTGGGAAAATGGCTGCTTTTAATCAGCATATATGCATACTTGAAATAAGTAAAAAAGTATGTAACAACTGTCACTTTGGAAAAACTCACCCATCTTCTCACCAACCATGGGCAGGACACTCGCTGAGCAAAAATGAAATTGAATCATACAAAATTTCCATGTGATCCAGATTCAAATTACCAGGGAAGGATAATCTTTATAGTGAAGATGAAAAATAAATGATTAATGGGAGCTTGGAAATGATTTATTTGGAAGGCTATGAGCCCAGTCCAGATTTTGATAGGAAGGAAATTTAGGTCCTCAGCATACAAGTGGGTGTGTAAAGGAAATAGTCCTTTGAAATATAGTCCTGGGACTTATATCAGAGACCAAAAGTGATTTCTGAAGTTGGGTCAGTTACCAGTAGCAACTCAGTTTCAAGGCTGGATGCTGGAATGGCCAGGATTCCCAGCTCTTACTGATGGTCACAAGATAGGTTGATACCAGGATTTCTTGTGAATTATGCAGAAACAGCAGAGTCTTTGCACTTGGGTGGTAGCCATCTGCAGGACAGAACCCAAGATGTCATGACATTACTTTGGGAATGCCCAAATCAGATACATCTAGAGCTGCTCTGCCAGAAAACTGCCAGAAGTAGGCCTCTTGGCCTAAGGACAGATACAGCAGCTGTGTTGAGGCCCTGCCCTTCGAAAGAGATGTCTGGGCTGTAAATATAGAGGGGAGGGATTAAGAAGAATAGTTGTGCTATCCAAGAGTATTGCTGGGTTATCCAGACTGTTACAGAGTGGTGCCATGCTTTGCTCCTCCCATACTTAGACCCTGTTTTGCGAGTAGAACCTCAGCTTCTCCTCGAGGCATCACTGAGAAACATGATGGTAAGGTCCTGTCTGGGGTACTTTGAAGGAGAATTTAAGGAGAGAAGGTGGACTGTTCAAATGAGACTTTTTTGTCTGTGTGTGTAGGGTGCCATTAAACAAATAAATCTCATTGCTTGCTCCATCACTGAAAACCAGCTCAGAAAAGGGTTTATCAACAAGGGAAAGAAGAATCATTTGGAAGAGGGCAGAAAGGTCTAAGGAAGGCCCCCAACAAGGAAAAGAAGGTAGTTATCTTGCTCAAATCGGAGGGTATATTTAGTTAGAGGAAGCTGAGTAAGGAAGTCCCTTTCTGCATGTCCAGTTTTGGCCATGCCTGTGTTTTCCTAGACCTTTTTCCTTATGCCCTGTGTAAATAGAAATGGTCCTCATCTCAGCTGGAGGTGATGTTGATCAGGTGGCAGGTTAATACACTGGAGAAGGTGAATTCGAGCACAATGGGTTCTGGAGCTGAACCATGCCCAAAATTCAACTCATTTTGGTATCCTTTTGCTGTGTTTGTTTGTTTGCTTGTTTTTACACAGATGAATTGCATATTCCAATTGCAGGCTTCAGCAGAACTGTCTGTCAGTGTGTATGTCATGCACAAGGCAATGTGGAGGTGGCTTTGACAAATATACAGTCTGCTATGTATAGATTCTGTTTGTGAATGGTTCTCATTCACTGAGTTCTGCCTCACTTAGAGTCCCAATGAAAAAGTATCTGGTTATTTCCTCTAGGGATGTGCAGTATGAACTGACCCACCTTACCTGTGCTGCCCATTTGTACCGT
The DNA here is from genome assembly GCA_008921705.1 of Burhinus oedicnemus. Classification (NCBI taxonomy): domain Eukaryota; kingdom Metazoa; phylum Chordata; class Aves; order Charadriiformes; family Burhinidae; genus Burhinus; species Burhinus oedicnemus. Next base: position 1,250,272 of record VFFE01007124.1, on the reverse strand, counting down.
CATGTTTTAACAAAGGAAGCCTTTACACAGTGTGTTACAGGTCATTCAGGAAGGAAATCTGTGAGAAATACATGATGACTACTCATGATATTCAGGGCAGAAGAGTACAGACAAGCAGCTTCTGCAACTATAGGCAGATAACTGAAAACGCATATTCTTTACTGTAAAATAAATGAACAAAATACAAAAGCTGTGACCCTCATGCACAGGAGTAACTTGGACTTTTTAAAACCTCTTTGCAGAATTCAGCCTGACACTATGGAAGCTGAACAGCTGTTATAGGCTTTAATGGAAACAGAGGAATTTCTTCACTACTGTCATAGTTAGCAATAGCGGAACTGGCTTTACCAGGGAGAAGGCTCTGTGTGGGTATGTAGTGAGGGTACCACTGTTAACCGTCTTTGCCATTTTTGCCTTTCTTGTGGCTGGCCCTCTGGAGCTGTCCAGCAGAAGTCACACAGGTCCTTTGTGGTAGGAGGGCAATCCTCAACCTGATCTCAGCCAGGGCACCCATAGTTGTTTTCACGTTTCTAATGCATGGAGGAAGCCCTGGCATACTTCTGCTTGGACAATCATTTATCTTTCATGACAACTGACCAAAAGAGCTGAGCAACTTCCCTCAGAATTTCTATCTTGAAGAAATCCTGACAAGCTGATGTTTGTTCCAGTTCCAAATCTGAATGAAAGACAGTATAATGGAAGTTTGTTGTGGGTTGAAAAGCTCAGATGAGCTTTCATGAGGAATAACTATTTGACAGAGTGAAGCAGCTTAGTCAAAAACAGTCTGTCCTTCCACATGCCTTAAACAAGTCGTGGAGACCTGTGGTTTCAGGACCATTAACTTACTATTTTACTTTTCAAGTCATGGTCTTTATTTGGTTGGTGTATCTTTTCATGTCTGTCATTTCCACCTTTGACCGTATTTGCAGACAAAAGTGTTGTTGGTGTGCAATTTTATTATCATGAGCTCTGCACAAATCAAGACTTGCTACTTTATTGACAATACAAAACATTTTTTTAAATACATGGAATGAAACTAGACTGAGAGCACTTTGACTTTTGCTTCTGATGTTATAAAACGAATGAATGCAATTCATTCTCTAGCTTTGTACTTGAACAATAAATGAGGTCAGAAAAGACAATTCAGACTGAATTTTTCCCCATCAGAAAATGAGATTTAGTTAAAATAGAAATAAATCTCTGTGTCTGTTTTGTGGTCTTGTCTCATGGGACCCATAGTTCCAAGCCTCTCTTGTTTTATTCTCTCCCCCAGGACCTGAATGGTATCTGCATTACACTGCAGGGTCTGCTCTGATACTGCACTGTTTTATGAGTGATGAAGTTTGGCAAAAAAGCAGGCTTTAGGGATGCAAATACTATAAGACACCCAGAACTACTCACCTTCAGCCATAGAATGGATTCATTTATTTACTGAAATGGATGTCGACATCCAAAAAAGTATTTGGGTGTGATTTTTTTTCCCTGATGAGAATTCTGTGGCAAGCAATTCTTTCCTGCAGAATAATAAAAATGCAATTAATGCTCAATTTTCAATGGGAAAAATAATTCATTGGATTTTTTTCTAATTTGTTATTATTTGGATTGCAGTCATACTTAGAGGTCTCATCTGTGCTGGGGACTCATTTTCCTGGGCATTACTTATCGTCTTAGTAAGAACCAAATGAAAAAGCAAAGTTTGGTAGGGACTGAACAGATAGGCCTTTTACATTCCCTTCCTGAAGAGAATCTATAAGAGCAGGATTCAGAGTTATAGAGATAGCAGAAACTTTTGCTCCAGGTGCTCTACAATCTTAGGTAAAATAAATTATATTTATTTGAAATAAACTGATTTCAAAGACATTTTCTCATTTCTCAAATCTTCACTCTGGACTGGAAGTTTCTCCCATCCAACTGACAATGCTGGTCTTTGACCAATTCAAATCACCCCAACTGCTGCATGTTCCTGCTAATGTTTCTGTCTTCAGATATGCCAAGATAGGGCAGTTTCTTTACCTCCTGTGAGAAAGTAACAGAAGATCGGCAAGGAAGATTGTAAATATGCTCAAATGACTTGCACCTAGGGTGTTGGAAAACACGTATCTCAGACTGATCATTGTTTAGTCTTATGTGCTCAACAAGTACAACATCTGCACTTAGGTAACATAGGGCTGTGATGGACTCAGAGGCACCTTATCGAACATGCCTGAGATTCCTGCCCTGCTGTCAGAGAAGATCAAAGCACAGTGGAAAACTACTCGTGCCTGAATCCCTGATATACAGGCAAGAACAGCAGGTTTGAACTCTCTCTCACTAGCAAGGACTCCCTTGCTAATGAGGAAAAACTCTCTAGCAAGGACTGAGCTCCACAATGTCTGTGTCCCCACTTGTGTGCCTCTGCCCGGGTGCGGCTTCGGAGATCCCCGGTTTGCAAGGTATCGAGATTAAATTTACTTTTTTTATTTCATCCGTGGTTTTGTGGTTGTTCCTGCATCCTGCCTGTGTCAGCTCATACACCTCCCTCACAGTGAGGAATCCCAGAGTGCTAGAAATTCTTCAGTGGAAGAAAACAACAGGGTCTGCTCAAGTGACTGTCCAGTTTCCTTTCTGTGTTACTTGTGTCAGGGACAGATTGATGTTAAGAACTGAGAAAAGGTGCTTTAATGTGCCTGAAAGGGAAGGGTGAAAAGATTTTTTTAGGTTTAGGAAAGAACGCTAAAACCTCTACATGCTAAGCTACACTTTATCAAGCCTTGAAACCCAATAGAGCTTAGCCTTTACTCCTCATTACTCAACATCACATGATACCTGCCTGTTTTCTGTATAGAGATGATGAAATTATTGGTACTGGGCAAGGTGCCGGAAATAACCTGCCTCCTTCTCTTGAGCTTCCTTTATTTTGGTATGTTTTCAGTCTTGGCTCAGTATTTAACTTATTTAGAAAACGGTTATGTAGCTTTGAAATGTGATTGGGTGATATTGCTAATTTCATGTGTGCTTGAAGGGGGAGATGGAAATAATTGGCTGTCTGTTATGTCTTGAGGCAATGGAAATGGAATTGCTTTGACTTCTGCTTAAAATAGCTCAGACTTGGTTTCCCAATATGCTGATAAAACATCAAAATACCTCTGTTGAAATCAGTATTTCAGAACGCTCAAATGAAGGTGGGTAACCAGTTTTAAGTATATAGGCAATTCCCAAAGGAAGATAAGTCTTTAGTGAAACTTAAATATCATAGTACTACTTATTCTGCACTGTTATCAAATTCTGCTCAGTTGTGGTTTCTGTGGAAGGCTGATTTTCTCCATCCCCTGCTCCAAGGAGTTACTATTTTCATTCTCCCTAAGAAAATAAACTCATGGAAGTATATATAAATATTTGCTTCAAGCTACTCCAGTAGAATCGAATCCAATATGTACAGAAGTCTTTCTAGTGACTGCAGTTTGATCATTTCCATTCAGTCCTGTCGTGAATGACAGTTTAGTTTAAAAAAAAAAAAAAAGAATAGGAAGAAGGCTTTGGTGAAAACCAATGTTTGGTATTTTTAAAATGAACCCAAGTGTAGCTGATTTTCTGTTGGGTTACACAGTTGTGTTGTGTGTTGTACTTTTAGCAATTCACATGTGTTCAGAAATATTGATCTGCATTGAATCAAGTTTGATCTTTAGCTCCAGATGCTTGTTACTTACATACCTATGTAAATTCTTCACAGGAATGATTTAAGCTACTTGATTCTTAGTAAATTATTGCTTTTTCTGTCTGTATCAGGTACTTGCTGTTTTGCAAGTGCATATGCAAAGGCATGCAAACAAAATCATATAATAAAAGCAATCCTGAAGAGTCTTAGTTAAGTCTGCTGGCTTCAGAGGGTGCAATTCTTCCCTCACTGACACTGTGTAAGTCAAGTCCACATGGTATGATACTGATTTTGAATGAGTGTAATAAAAAGCCTCACAGACTCCTCAGCTGTGAAAGGATCATGATTTACGGGTTATGATCACATTTTGGTTTGCTTGTGACTTGTATACGTGACTGTACACCAATATGTAACTTAATCAATACTTCTGAATTTCTATGAGACAAATGTGCAATTAATTGAACATGGCACCAAGAGAAGCAGACTGCATCGGGACTTGAGTTATTAGAAGTATCAGCAGACTCACTCATCCTCCACCTCAGGATAAACAAATGCTATGTGTCAGCATGGGATGAGATAGATCAGCCTCTTAATTCACACTCTTAAGCTGGAGCCTGAGCATGACTGTGTGCTGCAACTTGTCACGTTCTGTGGGCAGGGCAGCACCAAAGTGACCCTTGGAGTGACAAGCTCTTTCAGTTGCGGTTGGTGTGCAGACTGTCTGTTCAACAAAGTCCCAAGGAGCTACAAAGTACACCGTATGTAGGACTGGTCCCATTAGATTAGACATCTAATTTCTCTTCCTGCCTTCACATTAATCTCATAGGCCTGCTTCTCTATATCTTTATAATCAAATATTTTGATTCGGACCTCCTTCTTTGCCAGTCAAACCAAGACTATACAAACTCCGTGTCTGGGCAGGTTTTCTCTTGATGATGTGTCATGCAGCATGTCCCTTTGCTCTAGCCAAGCTCAGATCATATGTCAATCATAGGAAGTTTAAAAAAAAGTGTGGTTGAACCACAAAACCAATTTCCAAGACAGAAAATCAAAAATAGAGATGTTGCAGAGTTGGATGCCAAAATATCCTGGCCATCTGGGGAGAGGCTGTTGGGCAAATTAAATAGAAATTTTCAGTGAATATGTAACAAATGGCAAGTGTGTTGCAAAGCCTGCAAAAGTCTCTGTAGTCCTTGATTTGGGTGTGTGATGGACTGGACTTTGAGTGGCTGTTTGATATCCTATTTATAGAAAAGGTAGCATTATTATTTCCCGATGACCTTTGCTCAACTGTTGCTTTTTAGTTATACTGATAGTCACCACTCACATATGAGTTATTTGTGTAGAATGAAAGCACTAATACACAGGAAACTGAAAGTGTCTGGTGTATATGTTTCCTCTTACCCCCTCTGCTGCACTTGTACAAGAAAACAGCATTTAACTCCAGCATTAGCTGACAGTAGTGAGCTATTGCTGCCTGTATTGCTGATTCCTAAAACTTGGTCCACTGTCAAGATGATGTGACAGGTATTCACTGCAATGCCCCGGTATTCAGAGAACTACTCAAAACAAAACAATCAAAAATTCCAATTCGAAAGGAAGTTTTGTTGTTCTTTTTTTTCTCTGACTACCAGAAGTGCAAGATGCCATTTTTCATTGCTTAGCCTTGGGCATTAGGTGTGACAATCTGTTTAATAGCACTGTTTATTAAGAAGGCACAGTCTAAAGAAAATGATCTCTTGGTATAAACTGACATCCTTTCACTGATTTTTCTAGTGAGAGAATTATTGCATGAAATGAGGATCATACTTACAGTCTGTACCCCCAAAGATCACAAGTGTATGTCAGACCGCCTGAGCCTTTTGTGCTCATATTCAGTGCAGAGGTCTGAACACTGCAGCATAACTAAGCTGGTTTAAGAGGACATTACATTCAGAGATGTGGACGTACCTGAGTAGACTCAGGCACATCTGTGGATTGACCAAAGTACCCCAAGATTACTGAGCAACAAAAGATTGTAAGAAATCTGCCTGTTGGACTCCCTGTTTATGAAAGAAAGATCTGAAAGTTTGCTTCTGATATGTGTCTTTGCCAAAGGAAAAATGGACCTGAAAACTACTTCATGCTCAGACTTCCTTCCTCCTTCTCCTTCCACCTGGAGCCTTGGAGCAGGTGATACAAAACTGTTGTGCCAGCTCAGCTCTCGACCCCTTGTACTAGACATGTGAAGTCTTTGCTATCTCTTCTAGGTGAAAATGACCCAAGAGACTAAGCTTGTGTATCTAAGGGAGACCTTCACCCTACACACACAATTCCAAAATGCTACTTGTTTCTTTAGCATTCAGTACATCTGAGAGGGAAGGGGAAGGGTGTTATTTCCCACTAAGAAGAACACAGCTCTCAGCAGTGGGTTTTTTTTTAAATCAGAAGAAACCAGAGTAAGATGAGCACCAAGCTAAAGGAAACAATGGGAGTGTAAATGTCATTTAAACATATACATCTGCAAGCCATTCTCTCCTGAATGCTTGGAAAGTTTACTGTCTAAATATTACTTTTTCTTACTCTTTCCCTGCTCTGGCTAGCTCTGATTGTTCTCAGCCTCGGGACAGAAGGTAGGTGCGCCACACAATACCATGCTGAGCACCATCGCTGCAGAAGTCTTTAAAGTCCAGATATTGCTCCATGCAGAGCAGTTGAAAAGCTCTGCCATTAAACAGGCAGGTGGAAGCCTCGGCAAGGAGCCCAACACAGGAACTAAACCATTGCAGGCATGGCCCCATTAAAGTACCTTTCAGTTTGGAAATGAGAAAAATGCCTTAGGCAGACCATTCTCAAAATAGCGTTGCAGACACAAAGCCAATACAAACATTAAAAGCTCTTAAAGTGCATTTGTTTGAACCATGGTTTTGAATTGACTCCTTCACCACTGACAAACAGTGCATATATCTCACTAGCAGCTCTCCGGAGAGTTCTCAGCTGTTTGCATGGAGAGACAGAGACTGTTCTTTGGGGAGGTTTCTGTAACATGGCTGTTTCTAGAAGGTAAAAAGTCAAAAGCAAAGTTCTAGAAACCTAACAAATAAAATACTATGACAGCCCTGCCCATCATCTGTGTTGACAGAATTCTCATGGAGTTATTAATGTTATTTATTTGTTTTTACAACAGCAGCACTAATTTATTTTTATTAGAAGCCCCAGCTGTGGTTGGGTTTCCATTGTTACAGTCAGTGGAGGGTCATGTCATAACAGGCAGGCCCTCTCTGAAATATTAATGCTTTATTCTGAGCAACAAGACAGTGTATGAGAGGTAAGAGGGATTATTCTTCTTCTTACTCTACAATTGGAAAATGGTGGCATGCAAAATTTCAGAAGTTGTCCAAGGCCACCCACAGTTCAGAAACTGTAAGCTGGGGATTGTAAATCTATCAGCTTTAATGAGGTGTCCGGCTAGAGAGAGTCCAGTTTAAAAATTAAACAGAAAAAGCACAGAAAATGTACTATAGCCAGCATATTGTGTGTGTGGTCAGTACTGCTGAAGGCAGTGCAACATGTCTCCATGTACTGAGAATGCACATATGTGTACACTCACCTTGGTCAAGACTGAAGCAGAAAAGTGAAAGATTTCAACAGAGAGAACAGTTAGCTGAAAATGCAGACTGTACAGTTCTGAAAACTACAGTTTGCCTCCTTTCACAAAAATGGCACAGTTATAATGACTTTTACTACCATGAGTAGCATTTATGACACATCCCTCCATCACTGCATTAACAAGGAATGTAGGTTGCTTTTTCTGGACATAATGGGTCTTAATATTTTAAATCAGCATAGAGTTCCATGACCCACTAAGCTAGGTGTTTCCCCTCACGCTTGCACCAACACAGGTGCTCACAATTAGTTGGATGATGTTTCCTGACTTTCACCAGGAGGTCAAATACGAAGTGCAATGAAAAGGAAAATAGTCTAGCATATGGTGGTAGAGGGGGCAAAAAGGATTGGAAATGAAAATTATTTCCATTCTGAAGCAAAGAACTTTAAAAAATTCATTCATGAGCTCTTAATGGCTGGATATTTCCTGTCCTCCCTCATTCCACATTTTCTGAAATATGAAGATAGGATGTTCCAGGTGGAACTAAGTTGCCAGGATGACAGAAGGTTGTTTCTGCAAACCGAAAACCTTAAATGTTTTCCTTTCTTGAGTTTGGGAAGATGGTATTCACGGGTAGCATTTGTATTGCTATGACCCCTTAAAGGGTTAGGTTTCAAAAGTGATACAGATAATCACTGATGTTGTCCTGCTTTAGTCACTGATCAGCTAGTTTGAGCTGCTGCTTGGGGAAAAGCAGTAAACTGAATAGGAGAAAGTCTGTTCTCGCCCAGGAAGACGGCAGAATGCTACAGAAAGGAGCTGCATTATTGAAGATTAAAGAAGGCAAATTTCTTCTGTCACCTTTCATCATTCTCCATTTCTTTAATGGCAGCATGAATTGGTGATGTTAGGACAAAGATATTATCACAGATTTCCCAACACATGATTTTAATGCTGTAAGGCTGGTACGGGATCTGAAGGGAAAACAAGGAACTCTTCTAAGGATGAGCCTGATTTATTGCCAAATGAAGTCAATGAAAAGACTTCCATCAACTCCAGTTAGGCTTGGTTCTGAGTGTCATAATCAGACATACATTATGGTTCTGCCTTCCTGTTTTACCTTCCAACAGATAATAATCCTTTAAAGTTGCAAACATTCCCTCTACTGCTAGTACTGTTGTTGTCGAGTGGGATAGAAAGTGCAGGCTTGGAGTCTGACTACATCTGACTACTTGATGTTCTCTGACTGGGAAGAGACTTTAGGGCAGCCTGCCATGACCTTGCAACTCCTCTTGACTGTGCAAGGACCCTGTGAATGATGAACCCTTCTCTCCATAGGCAGTTACGTTCCTCATTTGCATGATCTGAATGAAGATGTCCCCTGCACATAAGCAGAGCGTCTTGTCATCAGGTACTCTTTTAATCATGGACAAAAGCACATGCTTGTATCTATGGCTGGACAGCTTTCATCTGCATGCAGGGGGGTGTGACTGAACGTCCTAGAAAGGCAGAATAGCTTGAACAATTCCTCACTGTCAACATCTTGGGGGCCCTCAGGATACAGCACTGCAGAAGAGAAGCAGGCTGGGTGAGCTGCCATTGGCAGCCCAGTCCAGGCCTGCGGCACACAGATTAGCCACCTTTGATGAAACCTACCAAAACCCTTGATACAATAAATAAGGACTATGTTATTTCTCTATCTTGGCTGTATATGCGATATTAACAATTCACATGGTAAGAAAAGGAAGATACTCCTTTCATTAGGCGCTTAAACAGGCTACTTCAGACCAGTCCCATGCAACTGGAAACACTGTTCATGTCTGCTTTTCCCTGAACTGTTCATTTGCAGCTGTTAAATAAAGGGAACTCCTTCAATTTCAAATAAAGAGCATCCTAAAAATAACTTTGATTCTTGTGAATCAGAAGACTACCTAAAACATACCCAAATAGACTTTATTTATTTTTTTTTTTTTTTTTAATTGCATTATATCAGTCAATCCCCTGTAGTCACTGGTAGGATGTGGAAGGTGTTTGTACCTTTTAAGCTGTGGCCAGCCCTGCTCAATTAGCCACACCTGCACTAGATTTTTTAGCAAGGAAGGGGCTGAGCTTGTAGGGGAAGACTGGTTTGCAAGTAGTATGTTTGTGCTGCTTTTATGGAGAGCAGTTAGCTGAGGAAAGACCGGATTGGGAATATGCTGCTCTCTAAGAGTGAGCTGTAGCAGTTCTGAGCTTGGAGTAGAGCTCTTTTTATAGGGTGAGCGTGTTAGCTGAGGAATACTGCCTGGATGAAAGTTGTTGCTGTGAAGGTGCCTCCTGAGGAAGATGAAATAGCGTGGAGAAGCAGCAAGGAATGGAGTTCAGGTTCTCTGCACAACGTTTCCTGAAATCTGAGAACTTTTTCCCCTTGGAAAAGGACAGACTACTGAGGGCACTGCTGAGAGCAAGGAATAAGAATGAAAGACTTGGCAGTGTGGTTGTAGCCCTGGTCCTCCAGTGAGTCTGGTGGCAGCGGAATGAGGCCTGGCAAGCTTGCTGCTGCCTCGTGCAGCTGAAAGGCAGCAGCAGAGTAAAAATGAACCTTGCTGGGTTGGGCTGGGTGAGAGATCCAAAGTTGCTTTTTCCTTAAGCAAATCCTCCTTTGAAGATCTGGGAACTTGATTCACTCACTTGCTGTCACCCATCTTCAGGTCTACACGTGGCTGGCAGATGAGTTCTGCTTCAGACACAGGCAGCTTGTGGAAGTGGTGCCATGTTAGTAGGTGCTTCAGAATAAGTGTGCCCTATGGGACCTATGTTGGGTCTTAAAGTGCCAATGTCTTTGAGAGGCTTGTTTGAGATATCATAGTCTATAGTACCCTTGGCAGAGATGACGGACACTGGATGGTATTATTTTATGTATGTGTGTACAAGAAGGTACGTGTCAACCTACTGTAGAGCTGTGGTGAGCCTGCCAACTTGCTTTGCATGGCTGTGTGTGCCCTCTGTAGCTCACCAACGTGCATCCTCTGCAGCTGAGGATGAAAAAAAAGAAGGCTGACACTTGCAAGGCAGTCTAAAGTTTGAGCCTTTGGTTAAACTGATGGTATGTTGTTGGGGTACTGTCTGTGAAGTTAAAGCTTTTATCAGAACAAGCAGTGACGCTTTGATTTAAGTACAAGGCAGATGTAAATCCTGGGGTATTGCAGGTTCAGGAAAAGGGTGACATCACTTAGGCATGCTTTTTAGGCAGGTTCACCATAATCTGCAGACATTTATTGGTCCACATGAGATTGCAAGTGGCTAATATCTGGCCTTGATGTCTTTTGCACTTTGAAGAATTAAGACAGACACTGATACATACTATTGTTACTGGCTGGAAGGAATGGCTTGAAATCCTGTGTTGTGGGATCTAAAACTTCATTTTTCTTTTGTTAAGAAGACCAATTAAGATACATGTAACGCCTGAAGCATCAACTGTGCCTGGTCATCATCATGTGCAAAGTGATGGCCAATGGGTTGCTAGTCCACAGATAACTCTGAAGCTTGCATAAAAGTCTTATGCAGCTTTCCAGGTGCTTGTGCCTGAACTGATTTGTGGGGAAGTGGTAGGGGTGCTGGTGCTTAGGTTTTTGCTACAAAATCACTGTGAAACACCACCCTTATTGATGTGAGGGAGCTCTTCCTTGCCCAAATCAGTTGTAGATCCAGACTGCGTTGGGCTGATGTGTGTTATGTTTGCAGCAGACTACTTGGTGTATGTGATTTTCCTTGAATAGTCCCTTCTCTGTGATCATTTGAGTAATCAAAGTAGTGATGGTGGTGGTTATAGTGCTGATGAACTCACTAACCTTCCCTGTCTCTGTGCTTGGAGAGGCATGCAGAATCCTTCCCTGCGTTTCACATATTGAGCTGAGGATGCATCTCCCACACCTGATCTTTGTCGCAACTCTGTAATATGTTGCTAAATTAATTTTTGGCTTCTGCTTCATAAACATACTTCCTTTCCTTATAAGGATGAGGGGTGGGAGTTTGAGGAAACCAGAAGTGGCATTTCAAACCTATAGGATCTTCCTTATCTTCATTCCACTTAATTGATGTTTGCTACAGGTATTTAGCCATCCCTCCCAACTAATGGGGCATACAGAGTGATGAGGAACACAGTCCAAGGAGTGTTAGTAATTATGCTGTGCAGTCAAATGTCCAGGAGAGTAAAAATACTAGTAATGTTTTGCCTGCTGTATGTGATGCCTGATGCAATTAATCCCTCCTTTTGGAAACAGTCTGGTTTGGGCAGGACAGGTGGGCAGAAGTTATTAATCAAACCCAACACTTCTTGAAGTTAGTCTGTTCCCTTATGTATCGGCAGGGATGCCGAACAATGTGCACGTGGCCCGGAAGCTGGCTTATTATCTACACTGTATCACTTACTGGTTTGTCCAGAGTTCTGTAGTGGCCTGTATTTCTCAGCGGATTTTTGGGGTTTTTTTTGCTTTCATTCACAGTAACGTTGTGGTCTGTTAAGACTGGGTCCTGCAAAACCCTGACTGGAGCAGGAGATCATTTCTGCCTGGAGACTACCAAATCTACTTGAAGAGAGAGCAGGACTGGGCAGGTAACAACATCTTAGCCAGGGGTCTGAGAACCTCCCCCTCAAGGAGAGGAAGGCAAACCGCTGCCTGGAAATAACCAGCCAAGATTAAGAGAGCAGAACTGAAAGACCTTCCTAGAGGCCTGGACAGAACTTGTAAAACCTGTTCTAGAGTGGAAGGGGGTAGGAGGAAATGTTGGTGTACAAATGTCTTGATCTTGCATCGCAATTCTGTATAGGAGACAGACTCTGGATGGGTCAGAGCCCAATTTCAAGCTATCTTGTAGCTGCTGCCTGCCTCTTGCTGTGTCCCTCCAGAGTGGTGGTGCTGTATCCTGTGACTTGTGATCTGTTAGGAAGTTCTGAATCCTTCACTGAAAATGTATGTACACATACTGTCTTGTTTTATGCTTTTTCTAACCAATGTTTTGGCTCAAGCGATGAATGGTGTGGTAGGAACCTGTCCTTTCCCCTCTTCCTGTCAGCTCCAGAAGCTGAGGGAGGCCTCTGCAAAGAATTTCTTCATCAAATATTTTTTCTCAGTCTCAGCAGAACAGCAAAAAGAAACAGACATGTTGGGGAGTAGTAAATGTAATGTACATGCTCTATAATGGAGGAATAATGTTGGTTGACACTTGCAACTTAAATGGAATGATTTTTCTTTTTCTAACCTCATGACTCAAATTTTGTGGAATTTCTGTACCTGGAAATGTTCAAGACTGAAGTAAAGTCCCTGAGCAACCTGGTCTAATTACACCTACTCTGAACTGGAGGTTGGAGTAGATAACTTCCAGAGGTCCCTTCCTACTTAAATTATTCTTTGATTTTAATAAGAGTATCCCATACCTTGGTACCTTTCTCTGTGTGGTGTGTGATATATGTCACGCTATTTTGGCAGGGATTTTCTGATTCATTGAAGTAATTTACACTGAAGTAATCCTTGAAAAGACTAATAAATTTTATACTACGTAATATCATTTTACCATGTGTGCTACTCTTCATATTAATGCTTGGCCAAATTCATGGCTGCTGTAAATCACTTTAGCTATATGGATAGTTAGTTGCAATAATTTATTTTATATATTCACATCTGAAATGGTTTTCTTAGTTATCTACTAGCTTTCAGATTCAAAATGGGACCTCTTTCTAACTTGGGCTAAGGCTCCTCAGGGGTGGCCAAATAAAATTCGTGATTGCTTCTAATCTTTTCCTTAGCGTATGAGAACCAGGTTCTAGGATGCTTTTGTTTTTAAGACAGGAGTCCAAAGTACTTAGTTAACATTAACAGCTTTTAAGCTGGTGAAATGTTACTGACTTCTATTGGCAGAGAATTTGGCCTTTTCTGCAGCGTTTGAGGGTTGACAGATTGAAGATCCAACCTCTGCCAGTTGGCTAGGAGGGAACACCATGCCTTGGATGTACATAATCTTGTGGGAACAGTCTACTTCTGGAAATCAGGAAATATTTCCTTAAACTGCTGATTGCTGGGAGACTATACCACAAGAAGGGTAATTCACTTGCTTTGTTTCTGTTCCTGAACAGCTGTTTCCTGGACATGGCTGGAAACAGTGTACTGGACAAGAAGGACCTTTGATTTAACTCATTATGGTTGCTGTTATTTCTCTGTAAAGTAATGGCTGGCTGGAGCTATGCCTAATAATGGTTGGTAAAGGAGGACCCAGGCAAATGATACAGCTGGGGTTTAAGGGAGGTTGCGTTGATGGAGAGTGATGGAGGTGGTCATACTTGACTTGAAATGAGACTTAATTGCTGTTGTTCAACAAATACTGCTGCTGTTCAAAGCATGTTGCTAGCTAAAATCTCCCTTGATTTTAAGGTCTTAATCATATCGCCCTGACAATCAGCAAAATGGTCATATTATGTGGACCGCAAGATGTCAACAAGACACACCCACTGTCCACATTTGGCAGCTTTTTTTAAGAAGTGAAATAACAAGCTCCAACAGAGCCAAACCAAACCCAAAATGAAGACAAAACCAAAAGGACCATCCAGATGGGTGTGACGCTGTGTCTATTATTTGAAATGGACCTTTTTTCAACAGGTCTCATGACACACTTGTCCCAAACTGGAATCCAAGTCATCAGGCTTATGGTAACAAATGATTCAAAGTGAGCAACTCCCTCCCCTTCTGTATGTTAAGATTTCTTTAGATATCTGTTGTGAGATGAAGGAAGAAAAAAAATTTGTGGTTGTCTAACCTCAAACCTCTAATGCTGAATTCCATTACTGGTGATGGATAGTGTGTTGTGGGCATACTAACTGCAAAACATATTGATTAGGTTGATGCATGCCTTAATTCAAGGTTGCCTTGGACATACTTGGGGTACCGAGGTTCCCCTTCTCAAGGACTTAATGGAGGCTTTCAAAGCATGAAAATCTCATTATGTCCTAAAATATTAGGACTTGGATGATCAGGGAGCCCTCTGAAAACGTAACTGATATTACTGAATGCTCTCTATTTTTTCACCTTTTGCACGGCTCTGAAGATGTATAGGCAGCTATTTCTTTATAACCTTCCTTTTTGTGCACCATTACTTATGTAGAACTGATAATTTTAAATTAAATGTTCTTGTTATTTATTGAATATGTAAAGATATTTTTATGAAGGTTTCCAGAGTAGAAATCAATAGTTTAGTTGTCCATAAACAAAACTTGTTGTTAGATGGTATAAATGGAGGAGTTCTTAAGTCTTTCCTCTGTATTGAAATATTAGCTAGAACAAATACCTGCTTAACTTTTTTAGTTCAGTCTGACTCTTACAATACTTTATCCGGCTTTCCAAATCTGCTGTGGTCAATTAAGGTTCACAGCACTTGCTTATTTTGAGTGAAATTTTGGACTTTGTGGGTTATTAGAATGTGTGGGGTTTTCCTCTCTAATATATTGGTCTCTTGGAAGCTACTACTGTGTGCTCTCCACCTTCAGTCATAGAGAACAGAGTGGGTAAGCAAAACTTTCCATTCGTTTATGACGCGTGGTCAAAGTCACATTTCAGCATGCACTAAACAGATCTTATTCTGTTTAAGTTGGTTGACATTCATGGATGGAAATGAAATTATAAAAATGATCCCTTATTATATATATGTTAAAGGTGCTCTCTTCTGCAATAACTTGAGAAAGCATGTTAATGTTTGCTTTAATGCATAGTGTATTATTAATGACAGCTCATCTGCAAATCCTTTCCTATCTGAAGAGGATAGAGCCTATTTAGTCTAAGCACACACTCAGGACTAATATGTGAGCAAGACACTAACTATTATTGCATATTGAAGACTTTGGGCAAAACTTGAATCTTGTATCAGCAAAAGAGATTGTGCAGAGGAAAATTTCAGATTTCTGTTTTGCAAAGTGCTTCTCCACAAAATCTTTCCCAATTTCAGTTATACCATTGGATCTCAAATTCGTTTTTTCTAGCACTTCTTCTTCCTATATTAAATAACTTTTGTATTTGTGATTTACAGAGGTCCCCAAAGAAGTGCTGGGAGTGTGTGTGTGTGGGTATTCTTCTAGCAAACTACTCCCTAAAACATGGTTTCATGGGTTTGAAAATGTATTGCAGAAGTGCCTATGAGACTGTATCGTGGTCTAGGATCACTTCTGTTAGGTGTCATGTAAATACAGTTCTTAATAGTTGTCGTGGTTTGGGCCAGACTGGCCACTGAAACAAATGAGAGATGCTCTTGCCCACCTCTCTCTCCAGGGAGAGGAGGGAGAGAGAAAAGAGACTTACAAGTTCAGAAGAAACTAAACTACTCTAATGAAATATTAATAAAATAATAAAAAGAAAATAATGAAATATATGTAATACATACAAAACCAGTACTGAACTCCCAGGATGACAATCATGTCATGGGCAGGCATTGTGAAAGTCCCAGACTGGATTCAGCAGTAGACAGGAACTGGATTCTGCATCTGGATTCAGGAATGCAGGGATCAGGATCAAAGGCAGATGAACAGAGTCCTCCTCGGATGCCGGCCATTGAAGAAAGAGAGCTGACCCTTTGATTCCTCAGCTTTTATACTGAGTGTGAGGCAGGTGGGATGGAATACCCCGTTAGTCAGCTTTGGGTCACCTGTCCTGTCTGTTCCTCCCCGCAGGTGTGACCCCTCAATGCTCTTCTGCTTCTGACCCTCCAATGGGGCAAATAACAAAGTTAGCTGTCCTTGGATGTTACAGCAATAAGTATAAGCAAGAGCCACTGTGCATACCATTCCTTGGCATAAATAATAAGTAATCAGGTCCTATCTCTCTGAGAGTGAACAATGTCTCCATAATATGCTGTTAATTTCAGAGTGTTCAGTTAAGAGGCTTAGCTGCAAAGTAAAATTACTGAACAGAAAATTCGTTCTGTTTTACCTCAAACCAGCAGAATAGTGATCCAAGTGGAACATCCTCCATGGAAGGATGTGATTTTTATTCTTTCCTAGGCTAGAAAAAGACAAAACGTATTAGATTTGACCATCCTTCTGTCTTGGAAAGGTGAAAGAAAAACAAGGCTTCTGAGAAGATACAATTAAAAACTGAGACATCTAGTCAACATTCTGAAATTGGTAGCCTTTTTGCTGTCTTACAACACAGGTTATACTGTCTGAGTTGTGTATATAGGGTGACTTAGTGACAACTCACTTCAATAAAGCTGTTCCCATCCATAATGTAAAATGATGACAGTACTTCCAGTGGTGATCCTTAGTAGGTTTTCAGAGTCTGCCTGCTTTTCAGTTGTCATATGGTGTCCTTGGGCATAGAAATCAAGAAAATTTCCCTTTGTGGCACCAAGACTCCCTGTGTTTTATAGACGAAGCATTGATCAGTCAGAGTGGTGGGGTGTAAGAGCAAATATAGATTGGGAGCCATCCTGGCTACCTCAGAAAAGAGTCACAAGATCTCAACAACCTATAGCAGGTCAGTAAATGTCATGGCTGTGATGGGATAAACCAACAGTGATGACTTTCTGTGATTGGCAAAACTTTAGGAAAGCTGAAAGAAATGTCTTTTTAATAGTGGAAAGAGTGGTTTTTCTTTTGCATTCATTACCTCTGGTGGATGAGTATGTATTTCCTTAGGAAGATGCTCTGTATTTACAGACTAGCATGTTTGCCAAGTACTGCTCCATTTGGAATAGTAAATATTTGTTTTTGATTGAAAGCCCAGTAAATATTTGTGTATAACCCATATAAATGGCTAGAGGCATTTTACAACTACAGCTGAGCAGGCACAGCCCTGCACTGGCCTTTCTAGAAAGTTTCCTTTTTTTCTGAGAATTAAGTTATATAGTTTTGTGCGATAGAACCAGAAATAGCTGCCATGCTCTTCACTTTCCAGGAAACTGGAGATAGGGACAATGAAAAAACACATGAATAAAAACGATCCCCAAATGTTCAAACTTGTCTAATCTTTAATATTGTGAGGAGAAGTCCTGATCCAAGTCTCTGCATTCCAGGCCCATCTCTAATTGTAAGGTTGGTTTGCACAGTACGACTTTAAAATGTGGGGATTTTTTTTTTTCCATGGGTAAGGAAAACAGCAGGACAGAGGAGGCGTTATTTATGATGCCCTGAGAAAGGGGCGATTGCTCTTTATTCCTTAGTTTACTCTGGGAATTGTGGTTCTTTCACTGTATTTCTGGTTTTCTGCTTGCTTCCCAGACAGGTATATTATCCTCTGCTGGGATTTAAAAGGGCTATTTCTTTTCTACATCTAGAAATAATCTTGCTGGTACTCTACAAAAATGTCTACTCTCACTTAATGTAGGAACAGTTGTATAGATGCATCGGTGTTTAGCTGTAACTTTATCTGTAGTTCAGTTTTGTTCTGAATTCCCTGTGGCGTCTTCACAGTGGCGTAAATAATGTATTAAAAATGCCTTCTTGATTCTCCTGTTTCAATAGAAACACAGTGCTCTCCCCAGAGTCATTAAACTGATGTGAAAAATGGGTGCAAGTCAAGCTGTAAGTGACTTCTCTCTCTGCTGGTTGGTAGCATGCTAAGGCAGAGCTTACGCATTGAGGTGAGTCTGCTGCAGCGTGGGTTCAATAGCAGTAATACAGAAAATGCTTTCACCACTGCTAATAGGCCTTGCAGGGGGCATGAAAGGATGGTTTCTCCTCCTCCTAGTTGGGCATCTAAAAACTAGGGACATGTCTAGAGGAGAGGAGGAAGCTGGGAGTGTTATGATGAAAGAACAGTGATTGTACTTGGCAATGAGAACATGTGTGTTAACACTGACATAGTAGTTCAGTTCTCAGTAACTGTGTGCAAGATTTTTGGTTGAGGAGGAAACGTTCCACACACATTCTTTATTTCATGCTTGTTCATCACAGGGTTTATTCTTTTGCTCAAAGCACCTCGTGCATACTGTTGTCTTTGTAGGACTTGCTCAAAGATGACTTGCTGTTCTGGCACAATCTACCACTTTCCCCAACAGGTTCCTAAAATGTGTGAGGCATGTCTAAATATAAGAGGGAATATAGTACTAACTGGATCATCAGTAGGCAGTATATAAGTTCCATATGAACAATATCCAGATTTGCAGCCCGACAACTCTACTTTACTACAGGCTGTAGAACGATTGTCTGCAGTTACGTTAACATAGGCACAGGGATGTGGCACCAGTGATTTGTCTCTTCATAAATATACATGCATCAAGTATTGGCAGAGGCAACTTTATCTTATCTGCCTCCACAACATACCTACCTTGAAAGGTTATATTCCATGACGGTAGACTTGCAGTTTAGCAATGCACTATCAGTGACGTTTGTCCGTATTGGGTCACTTGCTGAATGTGAGCAGTCGTTGGGTTTGGTGCTTGAAAAAATCCCTGGCCAAAACTATGGAGATGCATCTCTCCATCACTGATTTAGTAACTGGGGTATGGTAATTTATCTATTTATCTTTAAAAATTAACACCTGGGTGACTTATTAGGTATAAAAATTTAACCGGAGTTTTTGTATCGCCAGATAAGCAACTACCCTTTCAAGCTCTTTGTTTGACTTGGCACTTTGGATCCAACTATTCGGAGTCTTTTGTTTTTTGAGTTAGAGTCTTTCACTAATGGCAACATGAAGAAAATGTCCAGCCTCTGTATTACAGGACTTAGATTTTCCTGAAAGACTTCTGTTAAAGGTGTTACAAAATCATCCTATGGATTCATCAGCCAGTTCTGAATGAAACTCAAATTATTTTTGCAGTGTTCATTACCACAACGTCACTAAGGCCAAATGTTTAACATGACTTCAAAAAATAAAGGTGCTGGGCCCACCTGTGGATACAATGGATATCTCAAGTCATCTTATGTTACATACACATCCTGCTTACCCAGGGTGCTTGAAAGGTAAACTCTGTTCTCTCAAACATTTAGAAATAGCTGGCTGGAAAGTGTAATGTAACAATAAAACATCTATCTTGAACATGTTTGTGGTGAGACTGTTCCTCAAGACTGAGCGTCTGGAACCCGACCTGAGGAAAACCCAAACACTGAGAGTTTTCAGGTACATTCGCTTTACGACTTTCCATGATGAGGACTCTGTGGATAACCAATCCCTACAGAAATGAAAGAATAATAAAAAATGCAGCTGAGAGGAATGCAGTTCTTCTAGGGCATCCTCTGACTGTGAGCAGGATCAAATCAAACTATGTCACTCTTTACAGATTTTCTTTTATACTGTCCTTAATTCTCCTAATGGTGGATGTCCTGTCCAACAAAAACAATCCTGTGCTTCACTACTCCTTTACTTCCAATGTTTTACTGAATATGTGTAACTTAGTCATATTTCTATTTGTTCTGACCACTATGGATTAATTCTTTCCCCTTTTTTTTTTTTTTTTCATCAGCCCATTTCTCTTCTCTTTAAGCAACCCCGGCTTCTCAGTCTTTTTTGGCAGCTTATGATTTCTGAACTTCAGGCCATTCCCAAGACTCTTCTCTGGAATTTCTCTAAATGGTCCAAATCGGAGTATAATTATTCAGTATGGGTCTTGCAAAAGCTGAATGAAGTGGACATTTCATATGCTTTGCAGTTTTTACTCCTGGTTATGAGTTCCAGGATGATGGTTACAGCTTTATTTATTCAAACGTCTGGTTCCCTTCATGTAGCCAGCAGTTCTGCACAGCCTGCACCTCTTCTTCTAGCCATAGATGAGTATTCCCACTTCAGTGTAAAAATATTGCACTTACTGAATTTCCTCTGACACTGTTTTTACTATGTAATTTATTAATATAATTTGGAATTCTAGCCCTGTCCTCCAAGGAAGATTCCCTTCTAGCTGCAACATCATCCAAGTTATGTTGTGTAAGACAGACAATCTGCTCAAGTTAAAGCCAGCTTAATGTGGGGAATTGTGGTTGAAATGCAATTTAAAAGTCCAATTTTGACTTACATTCCTGGCCAGTGCCTGCAGAAAAGGTGTGCTAGGGGAGCTGCATCCCATTTTGAAGATGAGAAAACTAAGGCCCAGAGGAATAAGCAACTTGTTCAAGGTCATGAAGAAAGATGGCAGTGGAGCAGGGTCTAATCCCAGCTGTGTCAACTCCCAGACCAGTGCCTTAACCACAAGCCCATCTTTCTGCCCAGATGAGTCTTTCTGTCTGTCTCCTGGGCAGAGCCCAAGACCTTGGTGAAAGATCAAGATACTGTGTAAGCAAACTTGTGTTTATTTTAAAATGTGGTACTTTGTAGGCTCTCAGATAGTCAGCATGGCTGCTGGAGATGTTGGTATGTGTCATGGGGTTTGTGCTACATTGGTATGTGTATAAACCCTGTGACAAATACCAGTGTAGCTGAGGCAGGCTTTAGGAAGCAGGAGGCACCTCAGCTGGAGTTGATTACCACCCCTGTATATCCTGTTGGCTTGGGGAAAATCTGGCAAATACACATTGGGAAGAGTGGATAGTGAGAATAGGAAAGAATTAGTGGTCGTAGAGAGGTCAGAGTGAGTGGCACAGCTTGTTAATATTAGTCCTGAAGCCAGATGGGCTCATAAGATATATTGACTTTGGGAAAGGTGATGCACTACTCCGTTTGGATACCTCTCCTATGAATTCACTGTGAGAATTGCCTAAACCAGCTTCATAGCAATCCTAGCTGTCTTGCTGTAACGTGTGTCTTGGGAGTAGAGGGGTGATTATGCCCTTCTTTGTTTTTTGGCTAGTTATCACAGGAAATGTATACCTACTTCACTGGTGGCCTGTCTTGCAAATGTTGTTGAAGTACTGGGCCCTAGGAAGGTCAAGCAAATGTCAGTGAAGGATAGAGTTTCTGATTAAGAATGGCATCTCTTGTAACTAGACTAGTTCTGTTGGCAGGGATTTATCTTTGAGAAAAAGGGACATCTAATTCAAAGAATATCACCTGGTTTAACCTACTTAGGTATCAATCCAGGAAAAGGCGGCCATCTCTAAGAAGAAATGTCTAGTAGTGAAGTGATTCGCAGGAAAGATCCTTTTCTAGTCCACTTAGTCATGGATCAGGTATCTCTGTGTTGCCTAACTATATAAAGTGCTGCATGAGTCCTGAGTGATACTTGAGTGTTCAAAATGCTAGGAACAAGAGGTAATGATGTTTGTGGGATGTGCTGTGATGCCTGGGAGAAGTATCTATGCTTGAAGCTCCTCTGAATAGGAGAAAGAAAGAAGGGGTTAACACAGCTTGTGGGGAAACAGGAAATGTCCCAGCTGGAACTGATTACATCTGCTGTGTAGCCTAAGCTGTTCAGATGGGAGACACATGGCAGAGTAAGATGTGTTGCTTAGCTCGAAAGGATGTGCTATCAGTAAATGGGCCTCTTGCGCTGGTTAGAAGTCCCCCTCCATACTTAGGGATGGATCTGCTGGGCTATTGGCAAAGCGTCAAATCACATTTAACCTTTTCCACTGCCCAAGAAAGAGGCATGTGAAGTAAAAGCTGCATGTCTTTCTGCATCTGGCCAACAAGCTGACGCGCCTGCTGTTGTGTGGTTTTAGAGCTGTCTAATGCCTCACTATTCCTGCCCATTTGCCTCTAGTTCAAGGTAAAACTGTGACATGAATTGACAAGGCAACATGGAGTATTCAGAGATGGGAGCATGACCAGGAGAGCCCTACTGTCAAACAGACTCTTATAACTTGACAACTGCCAGGGACATGTTAATTGTGGCTGTATCTAATTAGCAGGGCACGTGACCTCTGCACGAAGTCCTAGTTCATAAGCAGTTAACAATACGTACAAGTTTCTTCTGAGTCATTACAGCAGGTCTATGTTTCTTCTAAAACAAATACAGCCATGGGCATAATCCTGTGTCCGGCAGTGGTTAGTACAAAGGTCTGTGTATAGTACTTCCTAACGAACAGCTGTGGGACAAGCCATCTCCAAAATACTTGTTTGTGGCTATTTTGGTTTTTAAAAAAGTATTTGTTACAAAATGCATCCTTATTTTCTTTTTTCTGTTTTTACATGTCATAGTGCTGAGGCAGGAGTTTCTAGAAACATTCCACACTAAGCACCTGCTTGGCTAATTTTCTCCATCTTTACAAGGTGTCTTGCAACCTCTGTCAGATCGTGGAGTTTTTCCTTGGACTCTGTATGCAGCAGCTGGGGAGCATCAAGGCTCATGCACGAAGGCAAGGCTTTGATGTTGCTCCAGTGATACTGTTGATAACACCTGATTGTTTTCCATCTAGATCCCCTCAGAAATTGAACTTGATCGAAGACATGTTAGGCCCTGTAAAACTAGACAAAAGCTTCTCCAATGAGGATAAAACAGCAGTTGCATAGCTTTGGGTTTGTTTTCTTTAATAAACTATTTTTCCTTTTTACTCTGTTTTGCTGGGGGTGAGGGGAAGAACCAGATGTGGGAGAGAGAGTTCACATTGGGGAGAGAACCAACCATGTTCCTGCTGATTAGAACTGCATAAAGCATGTAATATTTGCCTTTGAGTAGGAGCTCTGGTATTACTACAAGAAAACTGCAGCTGAGCACTATTCAGTGGCCGGGAGGGGTTCAACTCCAATATCTTTATAGTAGAAGGGCTCTTTTACCAAACTGTTTCCTCATTCCCTAAAGAGCTATGTCCCTAATGATTCAGGCTTTGTGTCAGACCCTGGCGATCTGGGAAGATAATGCAGATTGCCATTTTGAGCACATCCCCTGAAGTTCTGACACTGAATGGATTTGAGCAAGTACAGTTTTTCCTCAATTTTGGGAAACAAAATGAACACCTATTCTTGCAAAAAGAAGGCAGGCATTTGTCCCACAGCTTTAATAACTGCAATAGCCAGAGGCAGTTGTTCCAGCTTATATCAGTGCTGAATCTGACCTTGGATTAAAATGTGCTTGTGTAACCACAGCTGGGGTCAAATTGCTGCTTTTTTCTCTTTACTTTTTTTTTCTTTAACTTGAGAGCATTTTTGAGGTGACGTTTAACATTTACACAACAGTAACCATGGAATTTCAGAGTAGTTTCTTCAGAATGAAACCCACATACCTATGGTTTGAGGAGCCTTTCTTACACATGTGCTAATCTTTGTTTCTCTTATCCCTCATGTTAAAATTGAAAGGATGGAGAAGATTGCACACATGGGGACTTGATAAGGAGATGCCAAACCTGCCACAAACAAGGGAAATGATTTACTGGTTCCCCCTGCCACATAAAGGTCTCTGAGAGAGTGGAGGTCTTGCTACCAGCTGCCCCAAACCCAATGGGAAGATGAAATCTTCCCCTGAGCAGGGGGTGGGCACTTAGCCACTTAAAAGGGCTAGATTGAAACAGAAGTGATCCATAGGCCCTGCTGCTTAAGGGTGGATGATTCCTATTGAATGGTGCTACTTGGATTAATTAGAGGTGGCAGCACTGGACCCAGCTGGCTTTCATCTACCCAAGCAGTTAAGGACAGGTACAGCTTCAAACCCTGCAGTAATTCAATTGACTTGGTCCTACGCTGCCAAAACCAATGGCAAAGCTCCCATCTTCACTTTCATTACAACAGGATCAACATCTGCATCCTCATGATATGGAATGCAGTGAAAACTGCACTAGTGTAAATTACTCCCGTACTTCTGAAATACAAATATCTGTACATAGTGTGGGGCTAATGCTAAAGTTTCCCTTTTGTTGTTCTGACCAAGAATTCACATTAGTTTTGTAACGAATGGGAAGATCACTGGCAGCACAGGAGAGACTATACTGCTTTGTTCATTTTTAGCATGGATTAAAGCCTGAATACACAACTCCAATTTTTTTTTTCCCCTCATGGATTTTGCCTTGTCTTGGTGACTGGGCATCATCTTCTTTTCTCTGTGAGTTTTATGAGGGCTCCAACACTCTGGCAAACGCATCTCAAATATTTGAGACCCTTGAAGTTTTCTTAGATTTGTTTAAGTGTGATGACACAAATGATGTAAAAGCTTTTGCTAGACAATTATTTGAGCCTTAACATCTTTAAGTGTTTTTTTGATGTTCTGTAGCTCAGTATGCAATTTTTTTTTTCATGACCTGCTTTTGTGGAGATCTTGACATCCTCTGCTTGCTCATGATGAAACAAATCTGGAGGCAGAACTCAAATCTTTACAGAAAACATCTTTGGTTCCCTTAATGATGATGATTTAAACACCGCTGATAATTAGATTCTAAGTGACTTGCTGGAGCTCAGAGCAGAGCTTCAAAAGACCAGTGGCCTAATGATGGCATGGCTGTTCCTATTTAAATAATTTGCAAAAATGTACTGGTTAATAAGAGATTATGAGAAAGCACCTGAATATTTTTTAATAGCTTTTGGGACTTAGTGCAGGAAGAGTATGTACCCAAAACACAGTTGATGTAGTGACTGCCTTTGCGCAGTTGCAGCAGACCTCTGCTGGGTGAGTGACACAAGCTGGAACAGCAAAACTGGTTGTGAGCAGGTGGAAAGAAAAGGTGGTGTGTCGTCCTGGCTCAACCAGATCAAGGAGGGAAGATGATGATCTGAAGTACTAGTTAATTTTCATTCCCCTCCCCCCCTTCTCTCTTCTGCTGCAGTAGCATTTTATTAACAAATCTTGCTGCTGAAACCAAGATGAGACTGTAACCCACGTGGGAGGCAAAGAAGAGAAATAATTCCATTTTGAGTTCTCACATGCTATTAGTGCCACACAAGGGGAGGGAGGAGGTGATACTCAGTATAGCTTTACCTAATGCTGTGGGTCATATGTAACTGAGGTACTCTGTGGCCTGGCCCACTGTAATGGGAAGAAAAATATTATGAGATGCTTAGCTGATCTTATCCCCCGGTTGAGAATAAAGTCCCTTTCTCTACAGATGAGCAAGCCCAAGTCCAAAACAGGGAATGCATTTCTGCATAAATGTGGCTTACTGGATAAAAGAATGTAACGCTTTATGTGTGAGTCAGCATTCGGGCTCCCAAAAGGTTATTCAGCTAGTCTAAAATATAATATGCTTGGAACAATGACAGCACCCCTTCTGTTATATTGTAAAAACTTTTGCTGTGTTTTGTTAAGGATCAGTGAAAACTGAAACATTACTCCTTAATCCCTGAAGAGTCATCTAGCAGAGCAGTTGAAATGTACAAGGAATAGCTATGAAGAAGAAAATAATGGACTGGCTGTTTAGTCCAACAGAAAGTCTTAGGTGGCAACTCCTGTTTTGCTATGAATAGCAATTTCTGTGTAGCCTTTTTATTTTGCATTGATGTAGGTCATTAAAGCAGCAAAATTTTATACACAGCCAGAAGTCAAACTGATGGTTAGTTATAGATGTAAACAGAAAAGGTTTGCTTTCTATCTCTGCACTCGTAAATTATGAAATGTTTACATTGAGAAGATCAGGCTTAGTGTATGCAAGCAGAAGACCTGTGTTTCTTGAGGCCATCCTACTAGAAGGGAAAGACATCATCAGTACAGCGATCATGAACATCTCTTGTATTTTTCTTTTGGGTTCACTGGCAAAGAACTATGTAGATACCACAGGGCTATTGGCCCTTAGAGAGTGCAGAGGTTGCACCCGGGGAAAAATATTCAAATCTGCATAAGGCAATGGGATAGATGGTTCCTGCTAGGATTACCTTGTGGACTGGCATATCTGGTTCTCCAGGTGGCTCTGAAAATTGTACCCTAACCAGCAGAGATATGCCTTCTTTCAAAAACTGCCGAGATCTACAATGTACAATAAGATATTAACAGAGGCAGGACTCTAGGATGGGTTTCATTTCAGGAATACATTAGAAACATAAGATTTAGTGATTTATCCCCCTCCACACTAGCATTCCTGAATCGCTTATGTAGTTAAAATTCTCGTCATCAGCCTATACGTAGCATTAAAACACTGCTGTGCCTTATGCTGCTGCCACAGTTATCAAACCTTGGGACAAAGGAGGAATTAGGCATCAAACACTGGCTTGGTGTTCCTCTCACGAAGAGCTGTGAGCTACACAGAACCGCTGCTGTCTGCTAGCACAGAGCAGTGTGCACAGGAGCCATCATCAGCTTAATGAATTGACCAATGCTATCTCCCTTTTGGCTTGGGAGGTCTGTGGTCTGGAGAATCATACATCCAGACCGTGCCTAAAAGTCCAGGTAATTAGCATTCAAAAGGCAACGCCTTACTCTTGCAAACTAAGAGTATCACATGTTGTTCTGCCACTTTTTTACTGATATTGTGGATCTTATTAAAAGGTAAACCAATATCATATCATGCTATTGACTTAACTGCAGCATGTCCTGTATTTAGAATGGATGCCACAGTGTGGTATTTGTGCTGCATCCTGGCCAATGTTTACTTTTAAGGATGCCATCTGTGCTTCAGTGTTGCTCTCTTTCAAATGTTTTGAAAAGGAGTAAAGTAAATTCAGAGTAGGAACTGATAGTTAAAATCTAGTTGCAATGTTTTTGACATACTGCCTATTGCCAAGGTGTTTGCAGAGTTGCATAACTCAAGACACAGTGATGGAACAGACTATAAAACTCTAGAGAGTTAACTTGGCTAAAGGGGACGCTGGCAAGTTGGTAATAAAAATAAGTAATCAACAGTGGGTTTTGCTTCTAAACAGAAAAGGAAAACCACAAAACCTTCCTGCCCCAAACAGAATAAAAATCAGTAACAAAAATGCAATGGTTACAAAGGGCTCTAGACAGCTAAGAGGAGGGAGGGAGCTCTACGTGTTGGAGCTCAGTATGTAAAGGCATGGTCTTCTGGCTGAATGCATCCTTTAAGGAATCTTCCTTTCAGATGAGCAGCATCTGTTGTTCTGGGGATGATGCTGCTGCTTTAGCAAAACATTGCTTGGACATTGGAGGGAAGCTTTATGATTTTGGGACAAGCAGCTCTTAGTAAGACATTAAAGGATTGCCTCCAAGTAATACTGCTGAGGAATGTAGTGCATATAAACTCCCCCATGTCAGCCTAAGTCCATTCCCTCCTTTGGCTGAGTTGGGAGAGTAACCAGGAGGTGAAAAGCTGAAGGAACCTCTGCTATTTCCCGTAGCAGAGTTCTGCTGCACAAGGCTATTCTGCTGCATGTGCTGTGCAAAGAGAACTTAGGAGAGCAGTGAATCCAGCCCAGAGTATCTGTCATAGTGAGGAGGGTTGAAGAGGTTTCATTTTTGATGTGATCTGTGCTAGACAGCAAATACCCAAGTTCTGTGTTTTGTCTTATAGCAGTGCTGGGAGGTTTCGACCGAGCATGTAGCTTGTCCACAGTCTCACCACATTAGCAGGTGTGATCTACTTCAAAGCATGTAGTCCTGGAGCCAACGTAGTAGCTGACTTGACTGGGCCTCCACCTGAATACCCAGACACAAACTCTTCCAAGAAGGAAATGCAGCATTCCCAGGGCTGCCAGGATCTAAGTGCCCTGCTGAATGCTTCCAAAATGCTTCTGGGTATACAGCTGTTTACAGGCCAAAGTGGGAGCCACCACTTTACAAATGCTTTGAGTTGGCAAGTCATGGAAGACCAAGACTTTCTCCAAATAACAGTATTGATTGAAACATTAATTATTATTATGATTGATTTCTCAATGAATCTCCTGCTGAACTTTATGTATAACCCTGGTTTGTATGCTGTGATTTTTAGTACTTTGATCCAAAATTGTAAATAGGCAGATATGGAAATGTGAGTTTGTGTATGGTATCATGCAAGTGTATTGTTATTCCTTCTGATTTTGAAATTATCCAGCTTTGGTTAAAATATTGTGACTTATCAGATGGATAATAAATAAGCAAGCTGATCAGGTTGACCACCATTTTAGAAAAAGACATAAGTCTAGAGGGGAAATATCTCCAGAGTCTTGTCCAGCTGCCTGTTCAAATTTTCAATGGTGCGTAGAAACTGCAAATAACATTTAAGACTGATACTTTCTGCAGGCACGGGAGACGCATCCCATGAGTTGCTTACCAGAGAGGAGAAATGTTACACTGACAGAATCCTAATACAAATGTAGAGTTGCAGTGGGCCAATGCTGGTCAACTCTTCAGCTTTTTGTGCACTTTCTTAGCTTTATAGGTGGTCTAGATCTACAGTTAGTGCAGTATAACGGTAGTAATTATATTTTGTCTTGTACGTCTTGACATAAGTGGGAAGACCAAAGGAAAAGGACTTCCAATACTTGCCAGCAAACTATAGATGTTTATACAACTTATCCTTTGAAAACAGACCTGCGCTAAGGAAGAAGGTGTGTAAAATGCTAATCAAAGATCTGGTCAGGAGCGTTCTCAGCTGGTTAACCAGAAAGATACTTTTTAGCTGTTTTTATTTATTCATTTGCCGAACAGAGGGAATAACTGCAGGTTTTTAGGGCTGGAATGATAAAGAAATTAATTCTGCTCTCTGTGCATAATAATTCTCTAATTTGCTCTGGTCTACCAGACTTCTGGCTTCAAATAGAATAGAAGAACTGTGCACCTTGCAAAAGCAAGCACTTTAACGGCACAGGTTACACAGGTAAAAAAAATGTGGTCTGCCAGAGTATGAGAGCAGAACTTAAGTTGGGAACACCACCGTGAAGTCTCATTGTTGATATGTTGTTCATATAATTCTCTTCCCTTGCTGTATCTCCAAGATGAGTTTCTTTGGCATGGCTGGTATCTTTGCTCATAGGCAAAGAATTGTTGAAGTGTCACTATTCTACTATTTGTAGGTTTTTTGTTCAAGAGGCCTTCATCTCCTGGAAAGCAGTACTTATTTATAAGGAGAATCTCTCAAAAAGGTTAGGCTTCTTAATTCTGTCTTCTAATACTTACCTATTTATTGTGACAGTGGTTTGGTCAGCTCTGGACACAGGGAGGTTAAAAGCTTGAATCTCCACGTGGAAGAATACGTAATTCTGAGTAAGTGGCTAAAGCTCACTTAAAATGTTTTTGAGATGGAGTTAGGCTGACTAGCTTTGACCATGTGAAATGTTAAATTGTACCATGATCTGCTAGGAAATGAAAACTAGTGGAATTGATAACATTTGGAAAGGATACGGGATACCAACAAGTGAGCATTTCCTATTGCCTTATATCCTATTAGTGGTGAAATATAAGCTGCTGTTTAAAAAGGAATTTACAGTAGGTCAGCAGATCACATGTAGCTACTGCAGATAGACTCAGTGCTGCTTAATAGTAGATGACAGGGGAAAAGGGAACTTCAGAAAACCCCTGGCTCCTTTCCTAAGCATTTAGGCAGCTGAGTTACTGGACCTTTGCTTGAGGCTGACCGTGCATCAGACCCAAGTGGGTGAAAAATGATTTCTTCAAGTTACTTCCAAGAAACTAAACATTGTGTGTGGCTCCCTGTTTCTTTCTGTACCAGGAAAATGCTAATTAACTTCACTGATGGTATCTAAATTATGAAGTGTCTTGTTAGATTCAGCAGGCAACTTGGGCAATGAGACTGATGGGAATTTTCCTCTGAGACAGGCCTGAGGCCTTCAAAACCGAGGGACTCTTGGCAGGACATCCAGTGCAGGGCTTCATGGGTTTTTGTATTTTTGAAAGTTAATGAAAGAAATGAGCCTAGGAACAGCCCCAAGGACCCTGTCACTTACTGGATTTGATTTTCCAGAAAATAAAGTTATAAGTGGTGATCCTGGGTCCACATGTAAGAATGGATGCTTAGTTGAGTAAGGAGACGACAAGGGCTCAGCCTAGGTGATTTGGCTGTGGGTGGAACTTGGAGATGCTGATGGTTGTATGCAAATCCCCTTCTGGTGGCCAGCAGTGATGAAGCAATGAGTGTGCTCCCCATTAGCATCTGTTGTTATGCAAGAAGACAAATTGCTTCTTTGGCAAATGACATGGGTCCTCTGCCAAAGGCAAAAGCTTTGTTCTATGTCAAAACTGAGACATTTATTCATTTTTTTCTCATATGTAAAAAAATTATAATTCCTGATTTTTCTTTGTTTACATGGTCATTTCTAGCCCCAGGCTTTGACATGGAAGGCCCCCGAGGACCGGACTGCTAAAACAAGACCTTATTTATATCAGCCTCTTGTTTATCTTTGTCTCTTTTTGGAAGATCGTGATGGTCCAATGAAAGTTTTGTGCCAGGACTTGTGCCGTTCAACCTATCATCCGTGATCTAAAAAGAATGAATAGCAAGGTGAGAGAAACCACCTCTGACACAAAGTTATGCAGACAGTCAAAACTAAAGCTGTCAGTGAAAAAAGATGCAGAAAGATCTCATGACAATGACTGACGAAGTAAAGTCAAATATAAATCGTAGGTCCTCTGCTACTGAATGCTATCCTGCAGCTTATTCCAAACAGGTCTTTTTCCTTCCCTAAGGAGCCAGTCCTGAAGAAAAGATGTTAATATAATTTTTTAGCATCCCTAGCATCTCTTGCACCTAATTCCCTTTGGTCTTGCAGCAAAGTTCCCAAAATCCTACCCTTTTGGTGGAAAGTGAGAAGGTCTCTCCAGGCCTTAAGCTGGCAACAAAACATATGTCAGCATGCTGACACAAAGTGTTATCAGCTGCCCTATCAGTCAGGTCATATGTCTTCCCACAGGCTATAAGGGCTAATATTTGCTGTGGCTTGAAATGCAACTTGTGGGAAGTTGTGGTTGATATCCTCTGTTGCTGGCAATACCATCGTCTTGTGGCTGTTGCTAAGGCCAGCATCAGCATGGAAAAGGTGGGGTCAACCATAATTAGCCCTTTTCAGGAGGTAATGCTTTTAATGCTAGCATTGGAAGGAGGAGAAGATAGGAGTGTTTGGCAGCACTGTTGCTGATGGTTGTGCTGCCTGTCCTGCCAACGCTGGCTCATGCGGCTGGGGCAAATGTGTGCTTCTACAGGCAGTTCAGAGGCTGCTGAGTTGCAAGAGAGCACTCAAGGCCTGAAACACGAGCCACAGTATTCATACGCTCCTTTATGTGTAGTCTAACCTTGGTGTGAATTGCATGTGCATTGTTATGTCTTGTTTTGGTTTTCTTCCTCCGTGGGTTGGTACGAGCATGTTCAGGAAGTTTAAATAGAATCAAATGCTACTTTTTTCAGTGCTAGAGCCCTGTCTTGCTGCAGATTTTGCTAATGTCACTTTCTCTTGCTGATCACTGTTGAGACTTCTGACCAGCTGCTGATAGACACAAATCTCTGTATGATTTGTTACAATGGCTGGACTTAATTCAGAGCAGAAATAGATCTCAAAGAATTGTTGTTTCCCCTTGTTCCTAGTAAAGCGTGTAGAGCTTCAAATGCCCAAGAGCACGTATGCCTGCTAACCGAACAACATCCTGGTCGGATCCATCCTCCTCGCTATTGATCACAAATCCTGTGGCTGCTGCTACTGTGGTATGTTTCCTCCCTGCTCCACCCACTCCAGGCTGCTGCTGGTGGTCTCCAGCTCCATACTTACTTCATCAAAGATCGAAATGTCCATGTCGCAGATGGTGTTAATAATAACAATTGTGTCTCCAACAGTGCTAATGACCATGGGCTTCCTTTCATCCATCTCAAATGTTTGAAATCCTCTTCTAGCACCAACCACTCCTTTTTCAGACAGCTCAGTGGGGCGGATTTGGCTTATGTCAGAAATACCAGCAGGCATACTGATGATGAAACAAAATCTTAATTGCAGTATCCCATGGATTCCCTATTCCCACTCCTTCCTCACTACTAGCTGTGGAATGAGATAGCAGCGCTGAAACAAGGTCTTAAATTCTGGATACAGAAGTAGCCCATTGACCATGTTGGCCCATCTGATGTGAGCTCAGAAACTTGTTCCAAAGTTTTATTTGAAAAATAAATATATTTCTAGGCTTTTTATGTGTTACAGGGAAAACCCTGAAAATTAATGGTGTGCAGCCTTTTTCAAGTGAAGGTCACATCTTGATTCAGGAACAAACTTCCATTTTCATCCTTTTTTACTGTTCTGTTTCTCTGACCTATTCAATCTGTCTAAAACACATCCTTTCTTTATCCAATGTGTGAAAATAAGACTGGAAGGATGGGGAAAGCTTTAAAAGTTTTAAAAGAATAAAACTCCTGTGATAAAGAAGGCAAATATAGCCTGCAAGTCACTGAATACTCCAACTGAATCAGTAAATGTGACATTCCTCTGTGCTGGGTCTGGCTCAGTGCACCACGTTACAATGCCTTCCTCTGGGCAACATTTTCAGCCCCTGAGCCATGATGGGAAAACATGAGATAGTTCTTGGAGTTGTCCCATAGAAAACTGGGCCAGGAGTCCGCTGACCAAGATCTTATTTTAGGCTTTTCGTGCAATCTGTATGTTCATATGGACCGTTTTCTGTCTACTCTTGTCCACACCTCCTGAATTCTGTCCAGTTTCATAGTCTCTGATCTACTTTCTGATTTATTTTCTTAGGCTGCTGTGCTGGACACAGCCAACTGGCCAGGATGTGTAGGTTTTCAGGTGGTACTGAGATTATATCACAGACTGAACACGAATAACTTGAGATTACAATGCCCAAAGCACACTTGGGGGGGGGGGGGGGGAACAAAACAAAAAAAAAAAAA
>VFFE01007124.1:1203927-1217510 GCA_008921705.1 Burhinus oedicnemus | reverse complement strand
AAACACAAAAAACCCAAACCAAACAACAGAAAAAAAACCAACCAAAAGAACCCCTTTGTTTTCTGATTTTCACAGTATCATGTCCCTGGTTCAGATTTTATTGGACTTAAGTATTTCTTATTGGAGAGAGGAGATTTTTGGAAATTAGGTAAGAGAAATACCATTTGACTATTTCTGCAAACTTTCAAACTGCTGAAAGGTAAGCATGTCAGGTCTCAGCCTTAAGGAGAACTTTGATTTAACGATGTACTCAAAAAGGTACCCCCTTTATTTTGTTTAATCTGGGCACTGCATTGCATTAAATGTGTGTTTTCTTAATGCTTTTTTTTTTTGCCTTGGGAAATAGGTTTCAAATGAGGAGGTACCTTCTGAATGTTGATGGTAGATGCCAACCTCGGTTTGAAATAATTGCAAATGGAGAAAGAATGAGTTTTCCATTTTGAATAGCAAACTATTTACAGGAAAAGTAGTAATAATGTTTTCCATATTTCTTGTTGACCCCAAAACTTAATACAATCAGTAAATATTCTAGTCAAGGTCATTTTTACAGTGAGTTAAGTTAAGCAAAATCTCCTTGGAGAAAAGTGGGAGGAAAGGTGTCAGAAAGATCCCACCAAGGCAACGATGGGTTAGAGCAAAGTGGTCAGAAGCATTCAAAGCAATGCTCTTCTTATTTGAAGTTTGCAGCTACGCTCCTTGCAATGCAGAATGTCATTTCTCAGTAAACTGGGAGGTGAGGGAGAGGTTGGACAGAGCCACGGAAAGCATGGAAAGATATATATGTAAGTATGTATACATACAAACTATTACTGCAGTTCTTGCGTTTACCTGGCCTGCAAAGCCCTTGCTGTCTTTCGCCGTGAGCTTCCAGTTTTGTTGTTTTGCCTTAGATCTTCACATCCAGCATACAAGGCTTAAACCTACTGGCCAAAATACCAGGTGGTGTAAAGAATGGACTTTCTTGAATAAGGATTTGAACCACATCTCTTTAGGAAGGAAGACTGAGTGTTAAACTGCTGTCCCTCTGCTTTACTAGCGTCTTAGCTTTACTAGTGCTGTGAACGTCTATGCTCCAGAGTACCAGTCTTCATGGGATTTCAGACTCATCTGTTACAAAAGGCAAATGACCCTGCTTTGAACTTCCTCCAAGTCTTCCCCTTGTTGCTAGAAAGTCTTTACTCCAGCCAACTGAGCAACAGTTCAATCCCACCCCTTCCCCCTCAAACACAGCTTCAGTTTCTGAAAACTCTCTCATGTATTAGATACAGTGTACACTAGGTATCTTGAACTGAGTCTCGCTACTCCTGGCATTTCTGGCAGAAGGGATTCTTGATTGGTGTGTGAATAGTTGCCCAAGTTTTGCTGCTACTGAAGAAGGGCTGCTCTGAGAGCTGCATCATGAGTAAAGATTTCACAGCAAGGATGTGGAGTTTTCAGAGCCAGATGGCAAAGATTGCTAATCTCTGCAGGGTTTGCCTGGGAGAGGGAATAATGAAGGCATTCCTGTTAACTCTCTTGGATATAAAGATTTAATAGAAGAAACAGTGCTATTTCTGTCTGCTCTACATCTCATTGTGGGCATTGAGTCTTCTCCTGCTCTAGTTTGTTGAATGATTTCTGTGATCTCAAAAAAAAATCCTCCATTCTTGCTCTTCCCATTGGCCACTACTGTTGATTTATTCTTCCTTTATGTGAGGCAAAAGAGGGGCTACACTTTAACTGAGCCATATTCCCATGTCCTTCACAGTTCCCCCCGAACTGTACTGGAAGGTGAACATCTTTCCCAAATGAGTATCCGTGGCTTTCCTCTCTCTTTCTATCTTCGGGAATCCCTATAATGTGCACCTAGATCAAACGCTTTTTAATCAACATCAAACACCATCAGCTCTATTGGAAAGGGCTTTTGTCTAAAGGTATTAAAGTGACAGGATGGGAGCTTATTTAGACCTTTATTTTATTAGGTCTTACAAAATCTCTGATAACTGGAAAAAGGAGAGTATGAGTCTGTTGTGAAACTACATAAATTCAGAACTTAATGAATCGTAATTAGTGGCATCATAATGGGCTCCATATGTTAGTAAGTCATTTAGGAAGAAATACAGTTGTTTGCCATTCTGCACAGCACTGACAATTGGGATTCAAACCATACAAGCCTCTGTCTTTCATGGATCTCTTATACAATATGTTTGTCAAGAATGTACTAATATGAAATGATGTGCAAAGCAGGATGCACAGAACTGTTCTGTCTTGTTTCCATGTTGCCTCTTTGTATGTGAGAGAATCAAGGATGTGCACGCCTGGTTCTGTGTTGCAGGAGGTTCAGACCATCTCGAGGCTGGGATAAAGGAGTGCTCAGACTATAGGTTCCCTTCTATATTTCGGTACCTCCTGGACTTAGAAAATAACTACTTCCCAGGGAGGGAAGTATTGTCTAATAGATTTGGTTGTCATGCCTGAAGGTGCTGTATAAATGACAAACAGACATATGTTTGTATAATCTTCGTTACTTTTAACACAGCTCAATATAATTTCACAAAATGTTTCATTTATTTTTATTTCAAAGATTGTGACAGTTAGGATTGTGAAGTACAAGTTGCCATCTGCAATCAATTTATGATCTCTCCCTAGTGCAATTGTGGAAAAAAAGAAGAGGAAAAAAGAGAGAATTATTTGGAGTAAAAAGCATTGAAAAACAAGTAGAGTGGAGTAATAGCACATCTGTTTTCGTAAGAAATCATGGAACCTGGACTTTTTTCAGTGTGGTATTTTACTACCACATGGCTTTAATCCTACATCTGGGCCTGTTGTTTTATGAAATATTTCCCACAGATGATGTCAATTATAATTTTTGTCCCGCTCGTCAATTTACGGACTTTTGGAATAAGACAAAATGAAACAACCAGAAAAAGAACAACTTATGTGGTCTACTCTCTGACAAAATTATAGCTGTGTGATACACTTCTAAAATCAATAACTCTGTTAATGATTAGCAGAAAACATTGCTTAGTTTATGAGCAGAGATGTGGTCCACACTCGCCAGATGTTTGGCTCTAAGTTGCATTCTTGTTTGCTGTGTATTTACCAGCAGATGTTCAGCAGTTTATTTAATACCTCTTGTATGAGCCAGTAGTAGGTCTAAGTCTGTGCGACATTTATAAGCCATCTGCCAGCAATACAGGTGGAATGCTTTTATGATTTTTCTCCTCCCCCTCTCTCTCTTTTTTCCAGTGGTGATCTATCAGTGAAATCATAGATAAGTCTTTATGGATTTATATAGCTATTAGGACATGGAATGCTTATCTTTGTAGGAAGACCCTAAAATGTATGCCTCAGCAGATGTCCTTTCAGCTGTTCTGTAATTATTATTTTTACACTTAACCTGCAGTACTATATGAAAGATTTGATGAAACTCTCCTCCTCAGAGCTATTCCAGCTGGTTTTAAGTTTAGACCCTGATTCAGGTATGAATATTCTAAAGGCTTACGCTCATTGGATTCTGAACCTTTCTTGAATAGGCCTTTGAAAGAAGGGCCTGGCAATGTGAAGATCCAGCTTGCTTTCCTGACTTTCCCAGAGCTGAGGAGAATTTGAGTCTAGGGTTTACAGTGAACTAGACTCAAATTGTTTCAGTGCACGGGCATGCACAAATTCCAATGCTGGTTTTAGTTGGAAATGCTCATGGGGTCTAATCCAAATCCTATTGAAGTGAAAGACTCTTGCTGACCTCAGTGGGCTTTGGATCAGGTCCATGGAAAAGTGTTTCTATGAAAAGAATGCATTTACTGTGGCCCTGATTCAGCAAGGTATTTGAGTGTGCACATAATGTTTCAACATGTGTATGATCTCGTTGGTATACACATGTTTATTGTTATGCAAAAGCTTGCATTGCTCCTTGAACAGGGGCCCTCAGGAGCCTCCACCCTGTCCAAGCTGGGTGAGGATTTTTTTCCCTGGTAAGGGAGGCGTCAAGAGGCTTAGCCCCAAGCTCTATAGAGCTTCAGAAATCTTCTCTATGTAAGGGAAATCCACGCAAAAAAGCTTGTATTCCTGGCTCAAGGCTCACCCTGACTGGCTCTCCAGAAGCATAGCTGGAGTAGGTAATAGGATATTATCCTGTTTTTAATGGCATATTGGAGTAGATTGTACTTCAAGAAGATGGTCTCTTGGGAGAGATGGTCAAGGAAGTACAGTCAGGCAAGGCAGTCCCTGGTGCATGATAAACTGCAGATCCATAAGTTACCTGAGCTACCCATAAACTGCATAATCATATCACAAATTATATTAGCACGTGAATTTAATTTCTAGGTTGTGTATTAATATCATTTGGATATGTATGTGCTCCTCCTGAGTGTTTGCCACAGTATCCAAAACTGGTGCATAAGGAACTGCTTTGGTAGTGAATTAAAGTTTATTGCTCTATAGAGGAAGAAATATCAGAAGTAGACTGAGTAAATAAGGGCAGCAGCCAGAAACAGAGTAGACATTCAAAGGTGTATGGTAATTGGAACAATCACTGGCTATTGCATATTCTGGCTGTGTGAAGTGTTGCAGTGTTTTCCGAACTTGGTTCCTTTCCTTGTCTTTACCCGCTTTGTGCCAGCCCCAGTCAACCCCAAATCAGTCTAATTCAAAATGAACACTTGAATTTTCAATAAATAGTTTAAAGTTGGTAGAAACCACCTGTTGGATGTGGGAAGAGTGTAATCTGTCAAAATATTTCTAAAATATTTCTTTACTTCTTCTAATTAAGTGTCATCTATGTCAGCTAATAAGTTTCCACTGTGGTGAAGATACAAATTTGATGATGCTTTCAACCTCCCGTCTCAGTTCAGTTCTGTGGCAAGTGTGACCTTTGAATGTATATAAGGGTGTATACCAGCAGTGCTTTTACCTCTCTATGCTGCGTTAAGACTTGCAAAAGAGCTCAGTCATTGTGTTCCTTCATGAGCAAGGATTCAGTGTAATAGTTTACAGAGAGCCTCAACAATGAGTCAAAGCCTAAGCATGGAGCTTTTAGATCTCAATTTATTTAGCTATCACAGCTGAAATTGAGGTGCCTTGAGCATCATGTAGATATTTGCGTATGAAAAGATGCTGAGATGGATCCAGTTTGCTGACATGCAGAATGAGATCTAATGGCTGGTCAAAGTCAGACTGCTTCAGCCTAGAGTGAAGGTGAAATTTCATAACAGTGATATAACTAAGCCCTGGAAAAAATTAAGAGAAGAAAAAAGAAAAAATTAATTTTTTTTTATCTGCTCTTAAGGTCCTCATAGTGAGAGTAGGGACTTGATTCTGTTTCTTACAAATAGAACATCTCCAAGGAACTTAAAACCTAAGGTGTTGAAGACATCTGGCTGAGGCAGGTCTGAAATAGGACTGCAGGTACTCATGTCCTTCTGGGGGACCAGGCAGATGATATCCCACCCAGCACCCTCCCCCAGCATCCAAAATAGCCCTAAATATCTCCATGCAATGGAAGCAAACCCTACCTGTCTGTCTGAAGGATACCGGGGCTTTAATCCAACTACAGAGAGAAATTCTTTGGTACGTGGTAGTATTCCTTCCCTTCTTAGGGAGAACAGGAAGATCTATACTGGTTTCAGTGTGTTCCTAACCTTTTTGAAATGGAAAGCTGTAACCAAATCTCATGTTTCAGGGCGTCAGCCTGCAGGACTTGGGAAGGATTTATTGTTTGCTTCAGAGGCACCAGATTTTTTCCCAGCTGGAGACGTGATACTGGAGGTAGGCCAGTGCTTGGATATGGTACATAAAACCATCTTCTTGCAGATGACTGACTGGTCAAGCTAATTTGATTACCAGATTTGGGAAGAAATTTTCTTCTGCATCACTTGGTAAGGCCCAGAACCATAACAAGGCATTTTGGTTGGAAGGGCAAAGCAGAGAAGGCCCCATGATGTAGCAACTTAAGGAAAGTAGCTGAGCCCACTGACAGAAAGTCTCAGTTGTGGGCAGGACTTCATGGGGAGGTGCTCAAATTTAACCCAACCAGGAGTTCAGTAAGGTGTCTCCCAGCCCTCTTACCTCTCTGTCCCTAGGAAGGGATCTACGCTGGCCTTCGCTTATGAGTCCCCAGGCAAAGTTTCTAGCACTAAAATTAACAGCTCACAGAGAAGGCGTGCTTTGCCTGAGAACCTTGGGGCTCTTGGATGCCCAAGGTTATACTGGCTGGTTTTCCTGCTGCTCCATAAATGCTTTCTTCCACTTCCCCTTCTAGGGAACGAGCCTCTCTTGTCTCTTCATGTCACTGCGTGACAAGCTAGGAGCTCCATCAAAGATGTAAAGAATTTCATCTTCCTCTACATCCAAAAGCTTCCCTAGCAACCAGGGGATGCTCTGGGTTCTGCTAGCAACTTTGTGTGCCGCAAGGTAAAGCGAGACTGGTGTTTACTTAAATTGAAAAGCATTTTAGCCACTAATACTAAAAGGCATTGGACTCAATGCCTTGTGAAACGCCTGTTACCAGGCTTGGCATTACCCTGCCTGAATCAGTTGCCGACAAAGCCTGAAGAAAACAGCAGCAGTGGGGAAAAATGCGTAGCCTGAGATAGTCAGTGCCACCTGCAGGATCGGGATGTTCATTTCAAAACTCACGGAAACGGAGTGCCCAGATTTTCCAGAAAGCTTCGGTATTCTTACTGCTTATATCTAACTGCACTCAAGCTGTATGGGAATCTGGAATAATGCTCAACAGCAGGATCTTTTCAACCAACTGAAACAAAATAGCTGTCTTTGAAACAGCCTGTTGACAGAAATCACAGGTTTTCAATTAAGCTTACCTTGAAACAAGGCTTGCTTTCCAGGGAAACCTTTTTCTTGAAACCTATTTCTTGAAAACCAAAATGTTTCCATCTGGATAAACTGAAGGAGTAGTGTGGGAATTTGTTGGTATTCTGCAGCCTCAGATCTCCACTCATTTCTCTAGTGTGTGTGTGTCCCACCACGAATTAGGAAATACAACTTTGGTGATGCAGCAGCTCTCATCTGGAAAAAGGGAAATCAGCTGTATCGTGGAGCATAGAGGGAAATGAGAGTTTAAGACCTGGAATTCTGTCTCCCAAGGCACCATGCAGCAGCATTTCCTAATCAAAATATTTGGAGGTTTGGTTGAAATATTTTGTTAATTGAGTTTCAGCCAAAACATCGATATTTTTCCCTTGAAAAATCAAGATGAAAACTATGTGATATTTCCATTGAAGTTTTGCCCAGAAAAAATAAAACACTTTCCAACCAGCTATAGCTCTACTGAAGATCACAAAAATCACTCTCCTTGGTTTTGGGTTTTTGGTTTTTGTTTTGGGGGTTTTTTTGTTTTGTTTTTTTGGGGTTTTTTTTTGTTTTTGTTTTTTTTGTTTTTTACCATTTAAGCAGCTGTTAGAGAATTAAGATGGATGTTACAGGCAAGAAAAAAAAAATGAAAAGGTGGTGTATCAAACAACAGTGAGGGCCAAATATTTTTATAACAGTGCTTCAGCTGTGTCACTGAATTGTGTATATAAGTGTAAAGCATCAAATGTGCTCCCTAAATATGAAATTATGCAATGAAAGGTTATGAAGGCTTGTCTGTTTTTTCTGTTTTGCATACGCTACTATTTGTAAGTGGTCTGTGTCAAGATGCATACAACACTTCAGCATGACTTGGGTTTTGAAGGTGCTTATGAAAATGTGGGCTGTCTCAACTAGAGTACCTCCATGATCCCTCTGTCCTCAGCATTACCAACTAAGGGAAAAGAAGAGATCAGAGGCTTAAACTCTCAGCCTGCACACTTGTAATTTTTACATTATCATGAGAACATACCTGACTGCTTACAATACCAACAGATCAGTATGGCTATTGTTTTCTTTGTGTGTGCATTCTTTGTAGCTTTGAGTACCAATCAAATGTGTTAGAATAGATAAGTGGAATAAAGCCTAAAATATGAACATCTCTCCCTGCTTTACTATTTGAGTCAATTCATTACTAACAGAAGGGTACTTAGCAATGTTGAGAGCAAGTGACCCATCCAGGCCCTGATGCAGACTACAGAAATTGTACAATGTCCCTGAAATATGTGTTGACTTGCCTAGTGATTCTCACTGCTCTATGCTCAGGCGTGAGCCAAAACAGCAGCAACTCTGTGTGTATGTACTGCTCTGGTGTACCATTTCATATGTGCTTCACAAACAAACAGCTTGTACTCCCTAAGCGTAGAGGTTTTGCTGTGTCGAGAGTAGAAGATGCAGGAAAAGGTGATTGAAGAGAGGATTCTTTGAGGGGAAAGGTTTAGAAAGAGCTCATCTTCATGGGATATTTGAGCGGAGCTATAGCCATATAACTTGCGCAGATGTAAGTCCTTGTGTGGACAGCTTCATTCCAAAATAAGTCTTTTTCTGCTTAAGGCATGTCACCAGCATACAAGGAAAAACACTAATTTTTCAAAGCTTTAATGATATATTGTGGCCGTGCCATCGATAATTATGGTCTACATAAGTCCTGAGACAAGGTTGAAGCTATCCTTAAGGCACCCTGACCACAAAGCATGTCGCAACACTCCTTTCTGAAGATGGTCAATTGTTATTGTAGGTTTTTACCTAACATAGCAACAGCATTTCATCCTGAGTGAACTGCTGCACAAGAAAATCAAATGGTATCCATCCACACGCACTCATGACAGTGCAAAGGCACAAAAGTTGCCTGAGACATTTTGCATGGTTTCAGTGCACCACTGCCTGCCTTGTCCCATCTCCTCATGAGAAAGACTAGATCTATTCTTGCATGGCAGAAGGCCTCTTGCCTTCGGGTTTAAATATTTCCTTTTTGTGGTGTAGAACCATCATCAAATTAATAGAAAAGACCTGAGATTCCACTAAAGGGTTAAAAAAGCTTATAACTGTGCTGACAGGGGAAAATGCTCTGCAACCATGCTAAATCACCAGCTCTTGTTATTCTAGGCATAGGGCCACTTGCAACAGGTGTGGCACGAATAGAGGTGGGCAATATTCTGTGGTCACTGTCACAAGACTGAAAGTGACTAGCCAGTGATTGTTGCTTTTTGCACCGCCACTGATGGACAGAAGGAAAGGTATGGATCCGAAGACAGTTAAAGTATCCTTGGTTGCGTGGTTTGAAGATTGAGCTAGAGAAGCTCATGTTATGCATCTTACAAAAAATATGCACATGCTATTTGGGATTTGGGAATTGATGTAGATAATGCTAGAGCACTTATAAGAACTGTATTTTTGAATCTGTTTGATTCACGTTCTGAAAATCTTCGAGTAATGTGCAGGAATTCAGCTAGTCTTAGTGCAGAAGGTGGGAGAGTTAAGGCAGCTCAAATCAAATAATTTACGGTGATTTACCCTCTAAAGGATCCCAGTTTGCTGTCTGCTCTGTTGAACATCTTGCATGATCTCTTTTGTAACTGCTGTGAATGGATTGACAGGTATGTCCTAACAATCTCTGCTATGGGATCTGCTGTAGGAATTCAAGTAACGATATTGTAAATAGCATGACAGTGCACTCATGGGTCGTAAACTACTGTCTGGACTTTCTTAATTGTGATCCGCAGAGGGACACTGGGTTTTTTGGTTGCTTTGTGCTTTTTGTCTTAGAAAAGTGACTTACTGGGTACAAATATTTGCAGTTGGTAGTAGAGTTCTTGCAAAGGGGAAAGGTCCTGGAGATAATCTGAGTAACTGCATCAGACTTATTCTCTGATCTTTTAGAAATGGCATTGAGCATACAAGCGTTTGCAACACCAGCAATCAAGCACAATTTCAAAAGGAGCTTCTACATCAGTGTCGTGCCTTCAAAGTGTGGAGTACATGATAGTCACCGATGGTGATGTGATATTGCAAGTGAACTTCTGCTACTACTAGTGACCAAATGCTACAGAGTAGACAGTTTTTATTGAAAAAA
Organism: Burhinus oedicnemus; assembly: GCA_008921705.1. Lineage (NCBI taxonomy): Eukaryota > Metazoa > Chordata > Aves > Charadriiformes > Burhinidae > Burhinus > Burhinus oedicnemus. Next base: position 1,207,591 of record VFFE01007124.1, on the reverse strand, counting down.
CTCTACTACTAAGTGCAGGCACTGCTCTAGATGCCTGTGAGACGTTATTTAGACAGAAGTCATCATTCACCTCTTGGAATTAATTTGTGGATGAAAATTTAATTATAGTAATGCATTTGTAACTTTTTGTTCTTTTCCCACTAGGACATGACGAAAATGTAGAGTAGGTAATAGCTGGATAATTACCCAGATCATAGCCCCTCTGGGACACTGCTCTGTGCTTCCAAAACCAACTGAAGCATTGTTGTGTTCGTATCTGCCTGTAGATATGCAGCAGTGCTTGTGTGGATCATGGCAGCCTGAGCAAATTTTGGTAACATTAATACTGCCCCTGATGTTTCTTCTTGCTCTGATTGCCTTGTTACTACTTAATATCACTAAAATTGCCTTTTGCTTTTAGTCTCTTCTGGTTCCTCCTCACTGATCGAGATTAAGCTCCTTCTGCTTGCCCTTGTCGCCTTCCCCGGACGCTGTATTCTTGGAAAGGTAGCAGTACAACAAATGTTTCAAGAGGTATCAGGATGCCTTAAATCCCCCTTTGGGCAATCTTATACAACTAGTAGATTTTCAGGGGAAAAAAAGCCTCTTCAACATCACCTTCAAAGTTTAGCATTTAGCAAACCCCATCCGTGGTTCTTACCATTTTTCTTGCTGTTTTATCCAGTCTTTCAGGAATTTAGTCTGTATTTCTGAAGAGACTTTCTTTTACTCTGCTTGCTGTTCCTGAATAACCTGTATGTTCAATGTTAACTTTCCAGTCATATGAGTTATTCCATTATATCTGTTATGCCAACTAACCTGTAATTTTGATTATGTACTGATGCTTTCAATTCCTCCTTTTCATTTCCCATACTACTTTTCTGAACATGCAGACATCAGCAAATTGACCCTCCATTTCCCTTTCTGTCCTTTGTATAACCCTGTTATCACTACCCACATTCCCTTCTCATGGGTCAGGCTTTTTTCCAGGTCACCATGTTCTCCCTGGTTGCCCTGACGTTACTTCAGCAATCAGTCGTACATGCACAACGCCAATCCAGGCAATCGCTTCTCTGAACTACTCAGTAAACTGTTTTTTGTCTGATGGTTCATTCCACTCATATGATCTGGGAGGAACTGAAGAGTCTGAGGAGGAAAGCAGAATTGAGGAATGAGCCAGCAAGCTAAAGAAAAATCATTGGGGTGGGTGGGAAACTATAGTTCAGCGTTAACCAGTGTTTGTCATTTGTTAGGCAAAGTGCTGTATTTAGCCTGAGTTATTGGAGTGCTGGAGTGTACCGTTACTGCTGTCGAGTACGTCTGCTAGTAGGTCTAGGAGGTTTTATAGTCTGTCTTGCACCTAAATTATTGCAAGTGACGTAGAACCCCTTCAAATGGGGCATTTGGTAGAGGACTAGCGCTAATGACATGGGTGGTCTGGGCATTACTAAAGTGACTTTGAGTCATTTTAATTTTTCCTTTTATGTCTACCTGTGTGGCCCTACAGGAAGGAGAATAATGAGGGAAGCACTCATTAAATGTGGAAAAGGGATCTAGTTACCCATTTTCAGGTGTGTCGACATGCATAGATCCTATGTGGAAAAGTCAATGTATAAATAAAGGGGAAAATATGTTAAATGTGAAAGTTTGAAATTCTGCAAGCCTTGCACCTGCCTTGCAGTGTGACATGTGACAGGCAAGGAGAGGAAAATTGAATGAATTATGCCAATAAAACACTTGAAACCTAAAATAGTACTGAGAATTTTTGTGCATCAGCAATTCCTGTACCGTAGGAGTTTGCTAACTGCCAGGAGAACAGGGCCTTTTGAAACCAAGGGTTTTCCGCATGTCTGATAGGTGCATGACCTCAGTTACTCCAGTAGAGAAACTCGTGATAGTGTTGCTCACATTCCTCTGCAGGCACCTTGGTATGGGAGTGCCAGTGTCTTACTTTCTCTGTCGCAATGTGAGACGGGGAGAAGTGAAGTGACTTGTCCAAGATCAGGTATGCAGGTGTTTGTAGGTGTCAGGAGTTCCACACATCAGCTAAGGTGCTGCCCTGTCCCTATTCCCCACTCTTCTGTTCCGTGTCTGGCCAGAATGGTGATGGGGCTGGCTCGCTTCACTCTTGTGGATCGCTCATGGTTGCCTGCGTGCTGCCTGATTCAAGTCCCCCTAAAGCTGTGACTGTCACCCCTGTGCATTTGTGTTTGAGGTGGGCATCATTCGTGCAAGGGTCTTTAGATGCTGCTAAAGTGAAGATATAAGATAACGGAGCATATACACTTTACATGCGCTTCTATCAAGGCTTCCCCTAATTTTTTGAAAAGGGACAGTCATACGTACCGGATTTAGCATTAGAAGGAAGTTGGTTCACACCTTTGCAAGCCATGGCTAGTAATAAGAGTGTAGCATCTCCCATATGATACATATTCTAGTCCATATACAATTTTTTTCCACATTTTTCATATAGTTCTCACTATAATAATACTAATGTACCTACATTTTATGAGTCCACCTGCACCATCTGTCCCTTTTAAAGCTCCTATTTACCTCAGTGATGCAGGATCAGGCACCCTCTGAAGAAGTATGCCCACTACAGTTTCTATTCTATGGCTTTTTCTGCGTGGAAGTGCACCAGCAGGTAACACAATAAGCGAGCACATGGTAGGAAAATTGTCCAGTGCACAAAAGAGATCCTGGATGACATTAAACAAATGGCCCAAAGTAACTTTAGAAATGGTTTCATGCATCTTGGGCTGTTAGCTGTTTTATGTTTCCTGTCTGGAACGAAGAGAGAGACAGGGCAAAAGAGTCGGGGCCTTGTTTATACGCATGTGTTTATTGTATCAGAGACATTTAAGTAGGAGGATATGACAGGTTTTTCAAGGGGACAAGGTATGACTCAAATCCAGGTGCAGCTTATTTTCCATGAAATGCATCACTTGCCTATTAGACATAGATTTACCAGCGGCCAAAACAAATCTTGGCAAAGTTGGCATTCTTACCGTAAATGAATGGCATCTCAGCTTGTTATTGTTATTTTACAAATACAACAGGTGTTGCCGATTTCTGCTTGATAACCTGCTGTTTAAGGGGAATTATTTAACTTATACATACAGATAAGTGGGCTGCTAAATCAAATTCATCCCAGGTGTAACTGCAACATTTTTTTTGGTTCTTAAACTACAGATTCTTATCCTAAATCTTATTTATTAGAACTGGACAGATGTTACCATGTTCTTCCTAAAATGGATTTTGAGATGTGTTTGCTTCAAGGATTTGACCTTTTTTCTTTTTTTCTCTGCCCCCCACCCCCTCCCCCTGCCTAATCATTCTGGTGCCTTCTATTTGCATTTGCTCAGGAATAAATGGCATGGTAAGCACATAAAAGCATATATCAGAACTTCACATTCTTTGAAAAATAGACGTTGTGCTGTGGACATGCCAGGAATCTAGGTCACAAATGGGATTTCAGCCTGCAAAATGCTCCTGTACTGTGTAAGGTAAAAGAAAGCTTATTGGAAGAACTTGGAGGAATTCACTTGGATCATAAATATGTTTTAGAAATCAGTGTCCTTTGAGAGATTAATATGGTCTGTTTTAAGAAGCACCCAAGCTACTGCAATGTTTTAAAACTTGAGCTAATGAAGAACTGTCTATAGACCTTAGTGATTTTTTTTGG